>LPNX010411528.1:0-160099 GCA_001517045.1 Pseudotsuga menziesii
GCTGGGTTAAGGCTGCCTATATACTGCTCCTATCCATCCTTCCACTAAGAGAATAAACTGAGGAACAACTAGATTCTACCTTATAAAAGTTGTCTAGTAACCAGGATCCTAATTTGCAAATATTTTTTTTTTTTTTTAAAATCACAGCCGTCGCTTAAGCGACGCTTAGCAACTGTCGCTTATCCGATAGATTTTCTTTGTCTTCGTCGCTTAAGCGACGCTTAGCAACCGTCGCTTATCCGACAGATTTTCTTTGTCTCCGTCGCTTAAGCGACGCTTAGCAACCGTCGCTTATCCGAAAGTTAGTCTTTGTAGCCATCGTTTAAGCGACGCCTGTGGGTGCAAAAGTTCTACAAAATTTTCGTCATTGTCGCTTAATAAGTGTCGGATAAGCGACGATTTAAATTCAAGCGACGGTTACTTAAGTGTCGCTTAAGCAACGGTTACTTAAGTGTCGCTTAACCGACGCCAAGTTTCCGACGCTTCAAAAAAAAACTAAGTGTCGTACATGCGATAGGGAAGTGTCGAAAATCCGACATGACGGCCGTCGGATTTTTTGTCAAAATGTAGTAGTGGAACCTCAGTACCTAGAACTTTTGATCACCGATGCCTAAGTTGTTTGTTCGACCATTAAAAGGGGTTTTGCAAAATTGTTATCTACCAAAAGTGGAAAAAGATTTAAAGGTAAGTTTTTGACAGAAAGAACCGGATTTTGGCGACCGCAGAAATAGGGTAGAAAATTCCGGTGGATTAAACAAGAAAGATCACATCAGTTAACCGCCAAAATGTGGGCTTTTGTCGGCAAATTTACAATGGACCAGCAATAATGATCACTAGCAACCACTTCAGTTATTTAAGATTCACTCAGTGAACTAGATATTCATCATAAGTTAGAAAAATAGTTAGGTAGGGTTTGAAACCCTAATTTGAAAAAACTATCTCTTTTGAGTATTTTTTGTGAAAACAGATCGAAGTTTCAGGATCTGTAATTTTGGTAGAAGGCTATAAATCCTAAGATCAATTTTATAATAAAGGTTCAACTTGGGGGATTTATAATCCTATAATGCTTTCATGCTTCTCATTTTACTTATTCATGATATAAGCTCTTTTGTTGTGATCTGGTCAGCCATCATCTCTTTCTTTACTGTATTTATGCCTGAATATGTATTTAGGTCATTTTCAGATTGATTAAAAAGTTGGTAGCTATCATCCTATTGGTTTGTAAGTGCAATTCGATTTATAAGTACCATCCTCATCAGGATTTAGCCATTTATATGCATGTGTTTTGTATGTAAGTCTGCCAGCATGGTGAGTTCTCCATCCCTGCACCTTATTGTCAAAATTTTGAGCAATTGCAACTAAAAGCCTTGTAAATGAGTGAGTTTTATGCATGCCTTGAGAGTGGAAATGTTATATAGGTCAACTAGATTGATCCATATCAGAAAGCCTCAAAAACTTTGTAAGTTACCAAGAATCCTCAAGCTACAACCTGGAGGATTTTCCTGGAGTGATAATAGGTGGTAGGTTATCTCTTTTTTGGACCATATCTCTATGCCATTATCCCTCTACCCTATCCTCTCTCTATCTCAACTTGTATCCCTCTCTACCTATCAATTTTCACCCTCTCTCCTTATTGTTTAACCCTCCACCCTCTGTCTTTTACACCATCTCTCTCTCTCTCTCTCTCTCTCTCTCTCTCTCTCTCTCTCTCTCTAGAGATCCCTATACATGTGTTTCTCTGCCTCATTTCTCTCCTGGTTTCTATCTCTCCATCACCCCTAAAACACACACACACACACACACACACACCTTCTATCCGTCCCTCACTATCTCTTTTCTTCACTCTATCTCGATCCCTCCCTCACTCCCCCTCCTCCCTCTCTATCTTATTCTCTCTCACAATCTCTATACATCATTATATATATATATTATACTCCCTTCCTCTATGTTTTCAACTTATCCCTTCGCCTCAACCCCCTACCTCATTATGACCCATATTTTATGTTTTATCGCATCTTATTCCAATCTGTTCAGTTTCCCCCTCCTTCGCCTCTCTCCTCAAAAAAATATTATTCCCCATCTTGTAATCCATATCCACCTTTTCCATTCACCAATCCTCTCTCTCATCAAACCATCACCCACTTCCTCCTCTCTGCCTTATCCCCCTTCATCACTCAAGTCTCGCATACTGATTCTAACTCGATACGTCTTCTCCTCCTAATAGTTTTCTCAATCCCCACTCCCCTTCACTCTTGTAACCCATAATGTTCCCATCCCATTCATTTTATCCACTTGAATTTATAACATCCTCCTAGGACCTTGACCCATCCCCACTCCTTCTCAACTATTAACCATACTCACTCAAACTTGCAACATCCTTCTAGGCCCTTGACCCTTCTCCACTACCTCTCAACTATTAACCATCCCCACTTGAACTTCCAACATCTTCCTAGGCCCTTGACCCTTCCCCACCCCTTCTAAACTATTAACCATCCCCACTTGAACTTCCAACATCCTCCTAGGCCCTTGACCCTTCCACACCCCCTCTAAACTATTAACCATAAATTTGATGTATTGCATATAATTCTAGATTTTTTGCTCTACATAACTCGCACGCATTATAGAAATACATAATGCACCCACGTTTTGTGGTTCTATAACATACATGCGTTTTGTAGTTCTATTAGGGAGAGAAATACAGTTTGATTTTAAATATGCCAATTCACTTGCTTGCATGTCACCAATAGTCCTATGTGTATGGTTTGGACTTTGCTTCAGTAATACCAAACCTGTGTTATGGTATATGATAAACCATAGCTAATTGGGAATTTATTCCACTTTCTGAACTTAAGTTGTTGTTTACGCACTCGTTTCAGTATTCTACACCAAATCATTTTTTACGAAATCTTAAGCATAAATAACATTTTTTCTATAGATTCTAAATATGTAATTTTTATTAAAAAATATTATAGTCTCATATTTTTTTCAATTTTTATTGTGTCCTAACACCTTAACTCAAAAAACATGTTAGTGGGTTTTTCATAACTTTTTCAATTCTTAATCGTTTTAAAAAGAAATTATATGGTACACTAGAATACATTGACCTCTACATTTTATTAAAAACCCATTTCATGATTATTTCATTATGACCTTGAAAGGATGCACCCACAAAAGACGTACCATTTTCAAGGAATGATCACTTAGATAACTATATAAAAAATTACTAATTTTATTTTCAAAAAATAGCGTTGCTCTAATGCTATATGTTCTTTAAATTCCTGAAAATTTTTGTATCATAAAACCATTATTTAGGCCCTCAAAGGTTGCACGCACAAAAACATATACCTTATCATTTGCATAAAAAATAAAAAAGTGAGTGTTAGAAAAAATGAAACTTGGAATAGTTATAAAAAATTTCAATACATAAAACTTATATATTATGAAACATGATTCAATTTCCTACATTTAATATTTTTTACTTGAAGGAAGATATTTTGTGCAAGTATCTCTAAAAATACAATTAAGTTGAAGGATGCAGTTTTCTATTGCATTTAACGTGCCAAAAGTGACTCTCATTACCTTGCACTCACCCTAATCTTTATTTTCTTATATATATATATATATATATATACATACATATATAGATAGATAGATAGATAGATAGATAGATAGATAGATATATTAATTTTTTTTTTAAAGCAAATAAATAAAAAACATAAAAACTTAACCATTAAAAACAAATAAAATTTAAATAAGTCAAAATAGATCAAAAGATCGCATGTTGAGGTCCCATATGTAAATACCATTTTTCATTAAATCCAATACATTATTGTTTATTTTTATTATGTAAGCTGCGTTCGTGCTTTAAGTGACTTTAAAGATAGGGTGTCAATTTTCATTCCCTCTTTGTATAACCAACTCAGAGGTTCAAGTGTTGTTGCACACATGTTAAATCTTGCACATCAACAAAATCTATATATGATTCAAGGATGATGACAAAGAGTGAAATTAGTGATTAAGATCTCATAAGATCAAGATAAGTGATTCATGGAAATATTGTTGGAGATATTTGAGTTAACTGTCTTAAATATGTCATAGTTGTTATAATAGTCTAAGTTATATAAACGAATCTAATTGTATGTAATATTTCGAATTTTGGACCTAGCACTAATAGGCATGATCCTATTGGTTATGATGTTATCTTGATGTTTTATTTTGATATATTGGGTCGAAGACCCCACTGCATATGAACATGATGAATTGTTTTATATATTGGGCATAAACCAATTATTGATGATATATATATATATATATATATATGCTTGTTTGTGTTGGGCATGGACCCTGAAGCACATGATTGATGAGATGTTTTGTGTTGAGCGAGGATCTTTGGAGTACATGAGTGATTGATGATTTGTGTTGGGAGAGAAGCTCTGGAGCACATGAGTACTTAAATTTGTGTCGAGCGAGAGCTCTGGAACACATGAAAAGATAATTGGAAGTGTTGGGCATAAGCCCTAGAGCCTTCCATGTTCATGTTGAGCATAAGCTCTGGAGCATCAGATCCTTGGCCATTGTATCCCTGGGTGTATCGTACAAGTACATCCTAGCATTAGTGTTGAGCGAAGAGATATAAAATTGCACTAAGTTTGTAACTCCATGTTTATAGCGTTGAGTATGGGCTCTGGCAAGCACTACATGATACTGAAAAGAATTAATAATTCCCAAGTGAAAACGACTCAAGAAAAATATTGATCTCATCATACTTATTTTTTACGTGATTAAATGAAATTTCAAATTTATGTATTCTCATCAAGTACTGAAGAACTACCATCTTATATGAGGGAACCCAACATGCAAGGATGTTTAGAGTTGCCTAGCCTAGAAGACCTAACCATCTACATGTTGACTTTAATGAAGAAGTGTCATTAAGTCTAGGATCATGGTATATGATGCCCAAATACCAAAGTTAAAAAATGTTATATTACTATGTATTTTATACATGGTATGTATAAAGAATAAATATAGTAATAATATTAATAATGAAAGAAAGAAAGAAAAGCTCCATCCATTATTTATTATTATTAAAAGATAATAAATAGTACAATACTTACAAAGGTTTAATTAGGAACTAGTTGAAAGTTCCTAAGTTAAAGTATTAAAAATTACCCAAATTAATTAAAAGAGAGTTAAATCAAGAAATCAAGGTTTCTTGATTTAACTGTCCCCTTGACTAAAAAGTTTGTCTATAAAGACTCAAGCCAAGGAAAGGCTTGGGGTGCTGATTTATCTTTTGGGAGTCATTCTTCTGCTTGTTTTATTCTCAAGTGAATTCTTGGAGAACAATTTTATGCAAGGAAAAGGAGAACTGATCTAGAACTAATATACCAATTAGGAAACCCTACATTAGGAGCTCTAAGCTACCTGCATGTTGGAATCCAGCTCAGGGGGATCCGGATTGAAACCAGGAATGGTTCGGAGCCATGGTTGGGTGGAATGTGGTAGTTCCCATTTGATTTGACCATATAATACAGAGGTCATATATTCCTATGAATTGTTAATGCTGGTTATTTAAGTGTCTAGGTTCAGCCATTAAAGGAGCTTCAAAAATTACAGGTATGAGATCCTAGTTTGCCTGTTTCATCTTCTAGCATAAAATTTGGCTAAAATAGGTAAAGGTTCATATTATATATCCTAACCCCATGTATTTTTTTTCTCTTTTTAAATGTTCTAGGGTTTACATCTTCAAAGTATAACCCTAGGTTGCAATTTATTTCATATGCTTAAGTTACCAGAGTTTATTAATTTAAGTTTACTTCTATAGTATCTTACTGTTTAAACTATTTTTTATTGCAAGATAGGTTTTATTTCAAGTCTATTATATAGCTTTTGTTTATCCTATTTTACTCTACTGACAAATTCCATTTGTCAGTAGATCCATGTTAAATAAATGCTAGCTCAATTCTAGGGTTTCATTTAAAACCTAGGTTTGTATTACCTATTTAAAATGTACAAGTAAGCTAACCAAAACACTATTGATAAATATGCATAAACGTTCTCGAATAGAATACAAATCTAATCTACCCAAAATAATTATATCTAAAGAACAATTTATAAACATTATATACTAAAATCCAAGGTGCAAACTAGCAAAGACCTTTCAAGGTCTATATAATTAAATATACATTAAGTAACAAACCATTTTCCATTAAATTAAAAATTATCAAAATAGTATGCATAAATCATTTAAGATCCACATAATATTACTCACATCCATCACATAACATTGGTAACCAAGTAACATTTCAATAATTAAATTAAAACCCTTAAGTTGCATAGAGGTCATAGTATCAACCCATGTGGGTATCCAACCCAAATCACAGGCCATAATAGAATCCACTGTAAACATGTATATGCAGTAATCATTTAATTAACCATGCATTCATTCCAAATAACAATTAAAACCATGTAATTACATTTATATATAGGAATCATTTATTTTATTTAAACCTCTTCATAATATTTAAACAGTCCATAGTAATTACAAGAGATGGCAGGAATTGAATCTTGTGGGCACCTAAAGCCTAATCCGTAGCCATCCATTTTATTTACATACTCATTAAATCAACAACGACCAGGATACGAATCATATAAGGTCATTCTACAATTATCAAGGCCACGCTATACACAGTGTGTATGTGAGATACAATAACAAGTTAAACACACTATAGCAAGGTCATGAGACCCCGTGTCTTCACTCACGTTATAAGCGTGGCCTCGACCACATTAAATAAATACACAATTCCTTAAAATTAAAACCTAAGATATCATATGCCTATCAACAAGTCAAACTACATCAATGATAGCCATCATGGGTTTACACCCATGGCTCTTTCACATTCCACATTACATACTAATAAACAAAGCAGTAAAGAATTGCAACCATCCAAGATATTGCAGCAAAAATGGGGAGTGCTCATGCCATACACAGCATGGCCTCAACCCATACACTATCAAGTATACACAGACAATCCATGAAGGCGAATTCCACATTAATCCAATCTTTAAAAATAACAACACAATATCAGAAACATAGGATAGATTTATTTACACAGTAACCATTAAATTCTTCAATTGAAGTTTACACAGTCGTTCCAAGGGCTATGGCACCATTGCAAGAAATGGTGCTGCCCAGGCTTAAAGCCCCAAACCAAAACACAATTTACATAAAAAAATGAAGAGTCTATTAAAAGTACCAAGGCTCCCCATTCACTGATAATAGCACCATTATTTTACAAACCCAAACCTTGTAAACACAGGCTTGAAGGTGAATCGAAATCCCACAGTAAAACCCCAACAACCAACGTGATATAACCCAGTCCTACCCATAAGGCCGAGAGGTGACAAGTGCAGGCTTGTCAAAAAGGATTACCATGCACCTTTTGGCATCATCCTTGAACTAACAATGAAGCTCTGAGCCATCCCACTCCTCGCCAACCCTGTCATGTACAACCACCAAAACGATGAGGGATGAGAAGTATGAAACTGAATGAGCCACAAAAAAAACATCAAATGCTGTCATGAAACCAATGAAGCATACCTTCATTAACCAGGGAGTTTCCTCCATCCACTGCATAGAGGCAAGACCAAACCATCAACGAGCCAAGAAAAATGACCAAGTCATTCATGGAGCCTAGCCCTAGGCTTGCGCTACCCCAAACCCTGAGAAACTTTAATGGCGCCATCCTCGTGTCTATTATCAACCAAAAACCAACACCTCCATAGATTACAATCGTTTCATTAATGTTGGTCTCCATTCCATGCCAAGGTCTTAAACCCCATCGCATAATGTCAAAACATATGTTATAACTCTCCACCCCAATGCTTAATACAAGGTATAGTATAATGTAACACCCCGGTTTTGACCCCGTTTGAATTAAATGTATATGATGTATATATTGTAATTAATCGTGGTGCGGAGCTAAAGGAAAAAGCCCCACCATCGATTTGGTTGTGTTATGTTCGGTGATTGAAATCATTTCCAATGGTATATCGTGATATACGACACATATTAGTTTTGGTATCATGTAAATATGCACTTTAATTAAAATGAACACCAACCAGCTATGTCAATACAACCATATTGAAAAGGGCATGATTTTCCTAAGGATAAGGAGGGGGAATCGTTAAACCTTGAACCAATGGGAAAAAAGGCCATGTGTCAACCACCCATTTAAAACTACTGATGTTAGTTGAGGGCAATTATTTGCTGGGAAGTGGTGGGTGGCAGGACTGTCAGTCCTTTCCCACATGCCCACTCCACCAATAGACTTCTATCTTCACATAGGTAGGAAAACCACTACGGATTCACTCCATTCTTGCTCATTCTCACGCACAGGATTCTTCTTGGTTTTTACTCGCGCAACAAGCTGGGAGCAGTGTTCTTTCACCCACGATTTCCCTGTGAAGGGCCATTCACATTTTTCTGCTATGTGTATGCTTCCCTTATCGATTTGTGGCTTGTGCATTGTGTTTTCCCCTATCTAGGGTAAGAATGGAATTTACTTCTCCATTGTCACTCATTCTTAGGCAAGGAAAAACGTCCTGTGTCTCACACAGCGGCTTCTTTCCTATTTGGTCTCACGCATCCAGGAGAGGGAGCCATTTCGACTATAATTTGCTTTTTCCATAAAGAGATATCTAGTGTGTTTCCATCCGTATATTGGGATCTGGTGTAAATTTCTCTCATGCACAGGTTGGGAGGCTAATTTTCCTTCCCCATTTGCAGTCTGTGTAAGTCTTCCCAGTGGCTTCATTGTTGAGAACAGACTATTGTTTCCCCACATTGCTAGTTGTGTTTGTTTTACATTTTGGGACTGTTGTAGGTAGTTTTGGAGTCATTTTGGCCATGATAGGGCCAAGAAAAGCTTAGGAATTGTTTTCCCTATCCAAGCTGTGAATCGCTTGTGTGACTACATGTATGCAGTGATTGGTCTTCAGACTGTGTTGGAGTAGGTATGAGGGCTTGGTTTGCTTGATAAACCTGGTGTGTTTGGGGAACCACACAAATAGAGCTATAGGGATGGCTTTCTTCTCCACAACCCCTAAATAGCACTGGAAGGGAAGTCAAGGCCTGAGGGACTGTGCAGCAGAGAAGGGACTGATTCCTTTTTGGCTATGTGTGGGTGTCTTAGAAGTCAGGCTAGTTCTGGTGTAGGTGTCCCTAGCTATGTAATGAGCTCACCGGCTTAGCATTTAGACTTTCCCATCTCTTGAATGGCCTGATAAACCCAACTGTGTTGGCTTGGTTGATCCATTGTTTCCTGATAAACCCAAATGTGTTGGCTTGGATGTGTTTTGTGTATCCTTGGCTATGTGTAAGCCTGCTTGTTCCTTATTCCTTGGCGAATCATTCCGAGCTCAGGGGTGGCAACATTGCTGAGAGATTTAGGAGCATTCTAGCCTATGGTTGGCTGGAACGTTGTAGCGACGTAGCTGGTTGCAGGACGAGTTCTTTATGAGATAAGTAATCTTGTCTATTTTACTTCTACAATCATATTTACTATTAATGAATGTGATGAACATGTTAAATGCTTGTATGAATGTATGTTTGCTTCCACTGTATGATAAATAATCATGTATGCATGTTCTAGTTCAAATCATTTTGTTTCTGCATTTACGTACATATATGTTCATGGGGCAGTTTCCCAGATGGTTAATGCCATGGCAGCGTCCTCTTCGTTGGTCAGAGGGTCAGGGATGTGACATATAATGTTTAGTCCATGCAATATATACACTAACCAAAAATAAATCTCAAATGCACAAGTATCGTATGTATCATATAACCATAGGTTAAGCCTTAAACCATTGCTTTCCCATTTTCCTAAGCATTAAGCTTAGAACCATGGCTATGAAATATGCCATGGTAGTATTTGTTATGTATAAAATCAAGGTTTGATCTTTAACCAATATTATAACCTGCCAATAAAAATAAAAGATATGTTAATGCTTATAATAAAATAAACATGAAATACAAATAGGATGGGATAAGACTAATTGATCAGAAAATACCTAATAATAAACAGTAGGTGCTTTAATAAACTAGCTTTAGTTTTTACGTAACCCGTTTATCGTCACTAGGTACACCTATACGTAAACAAGTCAAGAGGTGCCTTAGTTCAATAGAACTAAGTAAGTCTGCTAGACAAGGAGACACTTTACCTCTTAGAACTAAGTAAGTCATAGGATAAGTAGTCCCGCCACTCCACCCACTTTATTTCCAAGAACAGAGTTAAGTTAGAACCTTGTAAATAACAAGTAAACATATGCATAAATGAATGAAGTATATAACCAAGTAACGAACACATACATATCAATGTATAAACATGAGAATAGTTTAATAATCAAATCCATGACATCTTAAGTAACATACAGTAATAATAATGACTAAAAGTAAATGATAGGATGTAAAAACAACTTACGACCAAACAATGGTACAGTTAGTGTACATTATATTTCCTTAAGTTAAATAATGTTTCAAATAGGTAGTTTTTACTAGCCTAATAATTTTTTCTTATTTTCAATTTTTGTGGACATTAAAAGTGGTATTATATCCTAGTTTCAATACTAGGAGACCTATGGGCATACCAAACAGTCATTGCAAAGAAAATAAAGTATGTTATTTAAATTTGGTTACTAACATAAATTTTTCTTTTTATTAAACTTTTTGCAATTACAGGAATTTCTACAGGAATAGTTCCGATCATGAATATGGAAGAGGATAACAGCCAGCAAGGAAAGATGAACATCCCCACCCCTGAAGCAGAACTGATGGTAGAATTAAATTCTGATATTTTAAGGACCTTACACAGTCTTCAAGCATAATTGAAAAGTTTCAAAGAAGATAGTCTGAAAAAAAGAAAAGAACAACAAGCCATAAATGAAGCATTACTGAGAAATATGACTGGAGGAATCCCGTAGGGTAAACCTACTCAATCCACAAATAGATCCAAAAGATAACCTTACCATAAATGGGCTAGGACCCCAAGAGAAGAACAAAAATAGAAATGTACCCCTAAAGAAACCAAAGGAGACCATCATAGTCCTTCCAGTAATGACTCTCTTTCTCCACGCACAAAGAAGCAAAGGAGTGATGACAATCTTCAGAGAGAATTTAGAAAAATAAGAGCCCTGACCTATGAAGTGAACACTAGGGAGATGGCTGAAGAGTGGTTGTTGGGTATGAGCAAATATTTCCTAGTGCATAACTACTCAAGTGAGATGAAGTCCAACATGCCATCTATAACTTCAATGGCAAGGAAAAAAGGTGGTGGAGAGATTTAAAACACACCAAGAAAGATGAGCTAAGAAAAATACACTGGGATAACTTCAGAAAAAATATTCCAAGAGAATTATATGTCAGAAAGGCTCTTTGTCTGAAAGGTGAGAGAGTTTCACAAACTATGTATTGGGTCCATGACTATGGATGCTTTTATTAACAAATTTCTAGATATGTTACATTATGTACCATACATTAAGGATGAAAAGGTAAATATCCAATAGTTTTTAGGATGTCTTCCTCCCAACTTTTAGGAAAGCATTGAATTCGACATGCCAAAAAATTTGGATACCATGCTGCACAATGCTAGGATCTTCTATGAGCATGGGCAGTTATGGCAAGAGAACATGAACCAAAACAAAGACAATTCTAAGAACTTTTCTTATAACCACAAACCTCGGTCCAACCCTCAGCCATACAGAAAGTAGAATAACAGCTTTCCAGCAAACAAGAACATCAAAAAGTATGGTACCAAGTGATATGTAACAGCTCCTAATGGTAACAAGCCAGTAGCAAGTGGAGCCAATGCTACCCTGCTACAGATAAAGTGCTGAAAATGAAACAGACCTCATTATGCTTGAGATTGTAAGAACAAGACCAATGGGGTCTTGCATAACTTACAAGAAGAACTGACCATCGAGGACATAGCGGGAAAACCGTGGATTTATGCAACATTGGATGTCCGACAGGCATACCATCAAGCTACAATGGTTGAGATAGAAGGTAAGAACTTGAACACTTCTATTTCAATACTTATTGATCCTGGTGCTTGCTATAGCTATGTTTCTCCTAAAATTGTTGATGTATGCAAACTAGGGAAAGTAAAGCATGATAAACCTTGGCTGGTAAAGTTAGCCACATGTATGAAACTAAAGTTTCAAAAATAGTTAAATATTGTGAAGTAAACCTGAATGGTTTTCCTACAAAGGTAAACCTAAACATCCTACCCTTAGGACTATACGATATACTTATCGACATGGACTGGTTGGAACAGCACCATTTCATGCTCGATTGCTTACAAAAGTCAATATTGTGTACTGATAGCCAAGGGAACCAAGTAAAGGTTCAAGGTATTCCAAAGAAAGCTTTTGTAAGAAAAATATCTGCCTTACAAGTGAATAAATGCATTAGGAAGGGCTACAAGTTGTTTGCAGTAAAAATATGACACATAGAGTTTAAAATATAACAATGCAAAGAATATTTTCCCCTTCTTAAAGAATTCAAGGATGTGTTTCCTAAGGAAACCCTAGGACTACCTCTGAAACAAGACCTAGACTTTTCCATCGAGCTTACCACATTATCGATTTCGGCTTCCATATCCCTTTACTGAATGAGTGAACCAGAATTGGTGGAACTCAAACTTCAGTTGTAGGAGTTGATAGAGAAAGGGTATATCCGACCCAGTGTGTTCCCTTGCAGAGCATCCATACTTTTCGTAAAGAAGAGAGATGGTACGATGCGAATGTGCACCGATTACCATCAGTTGAAAAAAATCACTATCAAGAACGGTTATCCACTCCCTAGGATTTATGACTTGTTCGATCAGGTGGGAGGAGCCAAAATATTTTCAAATATTGACCTGCGATCGGGGAACCATTAGGTATGGATTCAATATGAGGATATTCACAAAACTTCCTTTCGTACAAAGTACGAGTACTACGAGTTTGTAGTGATGTCATTCGGGTTGACCAATGCACCCGCAAACTTTATGTGTATGATGAACAATGCATTCAGTAAATATTTGGATAAGTTTGTTCTGGTCTTTATAGACAACATCATAGTATATTCAAAGAATAAAGAGGAACATGAAGAACACCTTTACATAGTACTATGAGTGTTGCGAGAACACCATCTTTACACTAAGTTTAGTAAATGTGATTTTTACAAACCACAGATACAGTACTTAGATCACATTATCTCTGAGACAGTGATAGATGTGGACCCAGAAAATATTTGAGCCATAAAGGATTGACATACCCCTACTAGTGTCACTAAAATTAGGTCCTTTTAAGGATTAGCTAGATATTATCGAAATTTCATTGAGAACTTCTCGAGAATCGCTTGCCCCATGACCACCTAGCAGAAGAAAGCAAATAATTTTTTATGGATTTCCAAGTGCAAAGAAAGTTTTAAAAAGATTAAGAATCTTTTGATGACCACACCGATACTACAAATTGCAGATCTCGATGGAGATTTTGTTGTTTGCATAGATGCAAGCAAGGAAGGACTTGGAGGATTCTTGCAGAGTGACCACGTTATCTGTTATGAATTGCGGAAGTTAAAAGACTATGAGAATAACTACCCCGTGCATAATATTGAGTTAGCCGCCATCATCCATGCTTTGAAGACGTGGAGGAACTACCTCATGGGAAAGAAGTTCCTTCTGAAGACAGACAAAATGAGTCTGAAGTATTTATCCAATCAACCAGATCTGAATGCGAGGAAAGCTGGATGGTTGGCTTTCCTTAGTGAGTACCATTTCGAGCTAAATAATATTAAGGGAAAATAGAACAAGGTTGTTGATGCTTTGAGATGACGAACTCATATGATATATGAGGTGACTTTGAGTCAAACTGGTGTAGACTTTCATGAGACGATTAGAATGGCCAACAAAGTTGACCCTTCAGTAGAAACTCTCAAGAAATTCCAAGAGGATAGGTTGGTTCAACAACAAAAATAATACAAAGTAGACGAGTCCAGACTGCTATGGTCCAAGGATTGATTGTACATTCTAGAAGGAGGGGAAATTCAGTCCAACATCCTCATGGAATTTCATAGAGCACCCTACTTGGGGCACCTGGGATATCAAAAGATGATATCCGCCGCAAAGAGACACTTTTTCTGGCCTAAGTTAAAGACCGAAATTGCAATATTTATTATGAAATGTCAGTTGGTAAAAGATGAGCATCAACATCCTTCAGGATTGCTGCAGCCATTACACATTCCAGAATGGAAGTGGGAGGTCATTAGTATGGATTTTATCACTGTTCTACTAAAAAGTAAGAAGCAAAATGATTCTATTTTTGTAGTAATTGACAGGTTGTCAAAAGAAGCACACTTCATTCCTGTGACGTTGACCTACAAAGAAGTGAAAATTGTCGATATTTTTTTGAAGGAGATATTTAGATTGCACAAGATACCCAAGTCAATCATCTTGGATCGAGATGTTAAGTTTATAGGAAACGTTTGGAGATATTTGTTCTCTGTATTAGAGACACAATTGAACTTTAGCAGTGCTTATCACCCACAGATAGATGGGCAGACAGAAAGAGTAAACTAGATTGTTGAGAACATGCTTGGGATTTATGTCATGAACAACCCCACCAAGTGGGAGGATTATATGCATCTTATAGAGTTTGCGTATAACAATGGATATCAGGCTTCGACCAAGATGAGCACATTTGAGGTACTCTATGGATGGAAGTGTAGAATACTAGTTACTTGGGATAGCCTAGTGGATCGGCTTATGTTAGGGCCTGATTTGTTAAAGGACTTGGAATAGGTGGTTACCAAGGTCGAGGTGAACCTTAAAGAAGCGCAATACCGCCGAAAAAGTTACATGAACAATAAAAGAAATGATAAAGACTATAAAGTAGTCGAACATGTCTACTCGAAAGTAAAATCCAAACAACGCTTGTTTAGCTTGGGTAGGTGTGGTAAGTTAGCATCTAGATTTTGTGGACCTTTTGAAATAATGGCCAAGAAAGGACCAGTGGCATATGAGCTAGTGTTACCCATGCATGTAAGAGTCCATAATGTTTTCCATGCATGTTTGTTAAATAAATATGTTTATGATACTAAACATGTAATTGATTACTCCTTATTACAGGTGGAACCCGAGGGGGCATTTCCCCCTGAACCTTTGCATATATTGGACAAGAGGGAGGTGTAGCTCAGGAAGCACCATAGTCCAGTTCAAAGTGCAATAGAAGCAATTTGAGGTTGATGAGGCTACTTGGGAGATTGAAGCCACCATCATAAAGGATTACCATGCCTTGTTTCATGATTTCATTCAGAGTCCCTAGAACACTAGGGGCGGTGTTGTACTAACCAAGGAGGGATGTAATATCCCGAATTTCGGACCTAGCACTTGTAGGCATGAGCCTATTGATTATGATGTTATCTTGATGTTTTATTTTGATATATTGGGTCAAAGACCCCACTGCATATGAACATGATGAATTGTTTTATATATTGGGCGTAAGCCAATTATTGATGATATATATATATATATATATATATATATATATATNTTTGTGTTGAGCGAGGACATCTGGAGCACAAGAGTGATTGATAATTTGTGGTGGGTGAGAAGCTCTAGAGCACTGTTGGAAAGGGGTTTGGGATAAGTGAGTTATGCAGCATCACGACAGCTATGCAAGATCACGTGGTACCGTGCAAGGGAAAATTGACGCGCTAAGAGGGAAAATAACTGTTTTTGAATATTTTATGTAAATTTTGACCAAGTTTTGTTGCAATAGGTCAGTAGCGGTTAGAAGTCAGTTATTATTGGACCTTTGATGTAATGGCATAAGCCTATTTATAGATCCATTTTTGGAAAGATAGAAAGGAGATAGAGATAGAGCATCATATGTGAGCAGTTGTGAACAATTGTATTGCATGCACGATTGTAAGGGATACGATCTGGTGCAATCTGTCTTATAGATATTTTCCTATCTTGACTACGATTTTATCTGGGCCTCTTTCTGATGTATATAGTATCCAGTTTAGGAGAAGGATTATGTGATGTGGTTCGTTTGTGTAAGATTAATATATGATGCGATGCATATGGATCAATTCTTGTCTATTGTTATAGATCTATTGTGATGCTACGACTCTATTTTGTTAAAATGACTTGTTATAGATGTGATTCAGTGTCTTTTTGCTATATCAACGTGATATGTGGGTTTTAATTTGCTATATTTTATGCTTGATGCATGAGGATGAATAATGCTGCGATATTTTAATACTGTATGTCAACTGAATAATTTATGATTTCCCTTCATTAGATCCCCATATCCTCCTTCCCCACTATTGAAAACTCGGTTCTGACAAATCTCCCTTGAACGCCTTGGGTGAGACCTCATCTACTCCACAAACGTTACTGGGCAGGTTAAACCTATCTAGACCGGTGCTCAAGGAGAGTGTGTTGCAAGGTGTTGACAGAGAAGGAACCCCTATTGATGAAGCTTTGTTGGTGGGCTTCACCAAAAAATGGTTCTGTTGTCGGTATCAAGTTACAATTAGGAGGGGGATATGTTCTAGAATCCAACTCTGTTATACCAAAATCCTGCCACCATCATGTGATAAGACCTTTGACATACCTATTTTCCATGAATCCCAGCTCTTGGAGTGGAAACCCATATCATTTGTCAATCTTTCACAAAAATTCTCAGCACCGTGCCTTCCCCTTTGTCTAGGTGTAGTACCTTGTTCACACCGCCTATCCCTTGTTGTCCACAAGTGGTGCCACTGCTTATGGCCCTTAGTCCATAAGTGTTTCTTACCAGAACTGCTCTGTTATTGAAGGACAAATGCGGTACCCTGGGTAAAAAGGGAAAAAGAGAAGTTTCTCGAAGCTTCTAGATGATAATACTTGTGTCCTCCCTTATCCCTATCATTGTGGGTCAGTTGAGCTCGAGATCCCTCATCATGGGTTCTTAGAGGCCACCTCATCCACTAATCTCTCAACCATCCCTATCCATTGATCCTTATAAACATCCCTATCCCTTGTGTCCTCCCTTATCCCTATCATTGTGGGTTAGTTGAGCTCAAGATCCCTCATCCTAGGATCTTAGAGGCCACCTAATCCACTAGTCTCTCAACCATCCCTATCCATTGAGCCTTATAAATAAAATCTCATATCCATGGTTGAGGGGGAGAACTTTTAAGGTATTGTTATGTTGTTGGATTGATTACTTGGAACAAGACATTGGAGAGCATAGAGAGCTAGAGTCGAAGCTTATGGGGATGAAGAGTGCTTGGTTTCATGGAGATGCATGTCAACACTAAGGCTTGGTTGTAAACTTCTTCATATTTCTATATTAATGCAAGTTGATTTATGTCCCACATATATTGTTGTTGTTTGATTTCACATGTATGTTGTTAGATTCCTTAGTCACTAACATGGATCAGTAGATTATATTCTAGCAGTTTTGATGTGTTTGCATGTTTAATCTTATTGCAGGTACACAGGGTTACTATCGAAACATCACATTCTAGGTATCTACGGCATCCAAGGAAAGTCTTCAACCTCTGTTTATTTTTTTTGGATCCGAACCATTCAAACCAGAGGAACACCTTGCTGTCTGCAGGAGGTGAAATATTCTAGCTAACAAATCTGGTGACTCCACTGGGGAATAGACATATGTATCAGTCATTCTGATCTTCCTCAGATCTGCAACTCTTGTCCAAATCTAGGCTCCTTCTTCAACTCTCTTTAGTCAGATCTACTTTCTAACTTAGTCTATTTAGGTTTGAAAGTTCCAGATATGTTCAGATCTGAGTCATCTCGACCATTTATGCTATGTTTCCATACTCAATATAGAAGTTTTTGCCTTGATCTAGTCCTTTTTGGACTTGATCCATTGTTCTCTTTGTGTTTTGGTCTTTTACAAGGAACCGTGCCTATGCAGTGTATGAGGAGACATGCCACCTCCTAAACAGAGTGGGAAGCACATGGTGCCACCACCTGTATCTCGTTGGCGAGAAGTGATGCTGGGATAGAACTACCCTATCAACACTAGAGAAATGCAGTGCCAGGTAGGCATCATTCCAAGACCCTTTTTCTCAATTTTTTTGTAAAAAATTAAGTTGTGTTGCTTTCAGTTCTGCATTATCAGACTTGTGTGACAGAATCTGATGCTTGTGGCTTGATAATTTTATGGTTTAGTATTTATTTGATTGGGAAGTTCAAAGGATAGATTAGATCTTTTGATTGTTCATCCGCTTCTATGCTTGTTGGTTGTGTTTGCGAAAGGATTTCTTGTTTTATGAAAATCTTAGTGTGTTAGTAAGATCTCTTTTCATTTCTATTACATAGACTAAAAGAAGAACACTATATTAGCTTCTAGGTTTCATTTCTTGTTTGCATAGTAAACTTCTTTTTCCTTCCTTTAAAAAAAGAAAATTTCTGACTGAGACTAGGTTATCATCATTGAGCATTGGACATTGGTTTTCTGATTGACTTTACAAGCTTTCAGGCTCTTCATGTTCTTTCATCTCTTATGCATTTAGAACTATCTCAATCAAAATAAAAAATATTGTAGTTTTAAGTTAGATTTGCTTATGTTTTTGATAAAATTGAAAAATAGAGTGCATTTTCATATAGTGTGCTTTTTGGTTTTTCTTTTAGGAAAAGAGATTCGTCCCCTTCTCATTGCTTTCAGAAAAGAGAAATCAGTTTGGAAAAGTATTGCTTGTCTTTGATTTATGTTCATGATTGTTGTTTGGAAATATTTTTGGTTTTGAAACAAAAGGAAAATACTCTCTTTCCCTCCCGTAAGTAGGCATACTGAACACTAAAGTAAAATATTTTGCACAAGCATATTGCATGGTTTTACTTTTCTATGAAAACATCATGCATTCACCTGACCGTCCACTTTAAAATTAACAGTAGTTATAGGTGAAAATTTACGTAGAAATTGGAGTGATAGGTTAGAGACATGTTCGGGCATCGTTAAGCATTGGAGCTATCATTATTTGTTAGGATTACATCCTGGTACTCACGTGGTTCTTCCATGTACTGTTCGTATATCAAATGGCCTTTCACATACCCTTGAGGTATATAGAAAGGTACTTCATGTACTCAATTGTATATCGGAAGGCCCCTTGTGTACTATTATGCATTAGACAACACTACTACCGATTCAAGCTTTCACATACCTTGAGTGTATCGGGAGACCCCACTAGGATACCTTATCCATCTCAGAAAATCCCTTTGGCCATATTTCTTGGAGCCATACACTGAAAACAACATTCGGGGAGATTACTACGCACATAACCTCAAGGTATATCATGAGTGGCACCTTCTTGACAATCCTGGTGAGAGACCTGACTTTTTGAACTCCTCCTATCATTTTAAGTGTGCTTGTTTTGACCTATAGCTTGTGTAGCAAAATTTTTTGGTGTGTTTTCTAGATTTCTAGACCCTAGGTTAGATAGGAACTATACAAATTGGATGAGTTAAGACAGTCCAGAAGAGTACATGGATTGCCACCTGATTTTATTCCTGGTTTAGGAGAAAATAGAATGGAAGCTATCGACCAAGGAGCTACTACTCCCTCCCAAGTGGGAGATAATGTGGTTGCAGAAAGTGGAGTACCATATTATTCACACTCACCTCCCTTGGTCCAACAACCTTCTCGGGGAAATACCCCATTCCATTCTCCCATGGAAAGTCATGTTGATGATACAACCCATATGGATTATGGTCCCATTTCTCCATTTTGGGATACCTCTATAGGACAAGCCATTGCCTCATTTGGCACCCGTTTATACTCTTTTGAAGATGAAAAAGAACATAGGAAATATCGTGCTGCCATTCTCTATGCACAGGAGATTGATAAGCAAATAGATGAACTATTAGGCCCAACACAATCACATTCCACATCTATTCCTGTGGGATATCATTCACTTGTCGATTCTATGAGACCCATTGAACTGATTATAGATCATGCAGTAACACCACACAACCTAGGTCAAATTACCACCCCTACCACCTCTCATGTTATGTCTATTCCTAATCCTCCCAGGTCTTCTACACCTAGGGCCCAACCTTCAATTCCTATTTCGTTAGTACCTTCTAGTGCCAAGGGGTAACCCCCAGCATGACCTACATTATCTGACACTAGAATTGTACCTAGTCAAGGGAATACCTCTAACATAGAACCATCTACAGTTTTTGTCCCTCCCACCCATACTAGTGCAGTTAATCCCCCATCTAGTTCAGGTCATCCCTTGGGGGAACAACCTGTAACCCTTCAATCTTCTAGAGGTTATGGTTATCAAATACCTATAGGTAATCATCCACCCAAACCTACAAAAATGCCTTATGCTGGAATTCCATACCCTAGTAACACTTTTATGCCATGGGGGAAACCCAACTGGTCTTATATTCCAGCTATGGAGGGGATACATATACATACTACGGGAGGTGTCGGAGGACTTCCTTATGGAGCTCCTCCCCCTAGGGGGACCTAATGGTATTAGAGGATCTGGAAACTTTCCTCCTTATGGTCCTAGTGGTCCTAGTGGTCCTAGGGGGCCTGATGGCTTTCCTCCTTATGGCTATGGAGGGTCTGGTGGCCCTCCACCTAGTGGTTCTGGAGGGTCTGGAGGTTTACCTCCTGGTGGCTCTAGAGGGTCTAGCGGTCCACCTCTTGGTGCTCCTGGTGCTATAGCTGATTTTAACACTCTAGGTGAATCACACTTTGTATGGCCTTCCCCTGTCCCTCTGCAGACTCTTTAGACCCCTTGGACCATTTTTTATCCTTTGATGTTTCCTTAACCATCCCTAAAAACATGTGAAAATTTATATACGTGACTTTTAAACCCCTTATCGTGTACATACGTGGGTTTGACCCCTAAAACTACGTACATCAGGATGTGTACATAATCCAAATAATTTTGGAGTTTTCCTTGACATGGATCCGACTCACTTAACTCTTGGCCTTCCCTATGCCTTGAGATCGCTCGGATTCGACCTTTCATTACCCCTTTCAAAAGCTATATAAGGAAATCTATGGTACATTGAAGTCATATGAGAGAATTGAGAGCAAAGAAACTATAGTCCATTATTGTCGAAACTTATACTTGAGTCTACATCCCTTTGTCCCTTGGAGCACTTTGGTGTTCTTCCCAAGCTTGCCTTTTGCTTGTGAGCTTGCTATCGAGAGATGAAGGATTGAGGTGGTGGAGGCCCAAGTGGGGGATTCAGTTTCTCCGATTTGCAGACGTGCCAATAGAGGTTTTATCCATTGTAATCTCTAATTTTATATAAATAGAAATGTCTTTTCCTGTCCAATAATGTGTGTTTGAATGAATATTTTATCCATGGATGTTTTCAAATGATTATACATTGTTGATTATATATGCTAGAATAGATCTAACACCAATATATATAGTATGCTTGTATTTTTTACTTATTGTTGAGGAAGTAATCTATCAATTCAAGCTGAAATTGGAAAGCTCAATGGGGATCTACTTCAACCATTTGAAATAAGGTACGAGGTATGATCCTTTAGTGTTAGATATTTAATTTCTATTGCATATTGGAAAGGATTGATTTTTGGAGTCAAGTTGTCTGTTGTGGTACCCCAAGCCATAGGAATTTCTCTCCGTAATAGAATTGGCGACTCCGCTGGGGAGTTCCTAGTAGTTGTCCTTTGGGGGTTTTCTATTGGCATTCAATGACTTTGAATTTCTCTTTCTCTCTTGTTTCTATGTCAGGTCTAGGGGCATGTTTTCCTGGTAGTGTCTGATTGGTGTGAAGTTTGTCTCAGCTTGTCTATTTGCCTTGATTTTTATGCACCTTTCTTCCTGTACGTGAGTTTTGAACTCACAGTCCCGTATACATGCGGGTTTATTTGCGATTTCCATGTATACACGTGGGTTTACTGTGAACAATCGTGTATTCCCTTAGTTTTTCCTTTTAGTGGAAGTTAAATGGTTTCTAGGTGAGTTGAGATGATTGCTGAGTCTCCTTTGATACTGCCTAAGTCTGTATACACCTCTGTTTCTGACCAGAGACATTTTTTGTTAGGGTAAATTTTTTTTTTAAGAAGGTTCTTGTCATAGCATTTTCAATTTTTTGTTTGGGATTAGTGCATTAGATTTATTTTACCTTAGTGCTTTGCTTGAGTGCTGCTTGATTGTGCTTGCACAGTCTAGGGGTTGTAGAATCACTCTTTTACTTTTTGTATCTGATTTTATTTCAAAAAATCCAAAAATATTTGCTTATCATCATGCATTACATTTTGCATTTTGCATAGTACTTGCACTAGATTTGCTTCGGAGTATTAGTCAGGATTTCATATAGGAAAGCTTGCATTCATCATTTGAAGAAAAATTGTGCATTTCACGTAGTAGCATACCTTGTTTTAATGGACATAATGCATTTGCATTGATTGTTAGGGGTGCATTTTACTTCATGTTGTGTCATAACACCATTAGTTGCATGGCCATATCCCTCTTTTGAGTAATAAATCCAATTAAAATCAACGCTTAATTAAAATGAACTAAACTCTTTTCTTTTATAGGGTGCACCAACAAGATTAGGTTTTAGGGTCTTGGAATAGTTCATTGTGAGTAAATTCTCCAAGACCACTAAACAACAACATGTATGTGTCTATCCAAGTGAGTGTGTGAAATCCTTGGTATAACCAGTGTTTCTCAGGATCCTCCTCTCAAAAGGGAGTTAAGCACGAGGCAGTCTGAGCGGTTGTTGATTGGGATGACCCCTAGTCATAACTAAGTAGCACCAAATATATTTCCAGGATTGTATTTGTATCTGGGGGGCTCTTTCGAGAGTTTCAGGATTTGCTACCCTACCCATACAGTCAATCCCACCTGTGACTGTCTACCTAAGCATTGATTATATTGAGGTGACCTTAGTGGCCTTACCTAGGATATCGAGGGGGTACTTTGCAGGGGTTATTCTGCGAGTGTCCCAGCCAGGTTGGGATCGGACAGCACAGTTGCTTTATGCGTTGAGGCTGAGGGCCACAATAATTGGTTACGTACCTCTGCTTATTGTGTATGGGAATCTCAAGCCTCTCCTAGGCGAGACATACCTGCTTCATTCGGCAGGTCACTTATCCTACCCTTGATTTCTTGCATTTGGCTTTAGATTTTATTGGTGATTGCTCTGTGCACGATAGCTTGCCTATGGTTTGCGTAGATAGAGAGTCTTTTATATTTTTTGAGTCATTGTGGATTTGGGTGTGGCTCCTTGCCATTCTCATCGTTTAGTAGGACTTCTGCCTTTTACATCTCCTCCTCCTTTGAGAATGATAAATAGATAGTCCAGGTAGACTACTTCACACATTGATTCACACACCATGGGAGACCCTATAGAAGGTATTCCTGAACCACCTTATCCCATTCATGTGGAAGATGGGGAGTTTACTCCTACCTATGATCCTTCACCCAACTTTACTGAGTTAGGTCCTATGATTTCTAAGATAGGAACCTTTCATGATAGACCTACTCACTCTAGGGTTTATTCCCCATTGATGCATCACCGGTATGGAATGCCGAAGGATGATGAGACTAATTTTGAACCTGTGAGCACTAGTTATGGTAGTTATGGTATGTCTAGTTTTCCTACACATGATTTGGAATTTCATGTTGAATATGAGTTTGATCCTAACACTATGCCTAGGGGCACTCTCATTCCTTACCATGCGGAGAGGTTTGGAAGCAATAGCCACATTGTACCTTCCATCCTGGTGGTGGAAGTTGCATCACACATTCCTCCTAGGTCTAGGGTTAGTGATCCTATTAGGATACCAGATCTAAGATGAGTGACTATAGGGAATGGTATGTACTTAATTACACAGATCCCTTCATCCTCTATCCCTAGTTCTTCAAATGTTCACCCTCCACCTTATTCACATGGTCGTTTCGGGCTGAAACGTTGCTACGAGTTATGTCTGTACTGCGGTTACTAGACTGGTTGTGTCTCAACTTCATGCACTGCCCGTTGTTTCGGGAAGTCATGTTCATACTTCTAGAGGTCACATTCCTAATTTCAGAATGTATATTCCTACTTCTGAAGTGTATGTTCCTACTTACAGAGTGTCTCATGGGACATCTCATGCGATGACTTATGGACCCTATTATGGGACGCGGTATGGGCAGGGTTATTCACCTTATGGGGGTGGGTATCAACAACCTACTTACTCTCCAAATTACGGCTTTGTAGCTCCTAATAGTCAAGGCCCACCACACTATGGTGCTTCCATGCCACCCTATACGGGTCAAATAGGAGGAGGGCACTATGGCCAAGGCCATGGTGGTAATCAGACCTATGTGAATCAGAATTATAAGGGAGCAGTCCATTGAACTCATCATCCTAGGCTCCTTTTCATTGTGACATTGAATCTTCCTGACTTGTTGAGATTGATGAACGATCCTGTAGCTCATGACCCGGCTTGGCATACCTAATATTCCCTCAGACATACCTAAGTTCGAGGGAAAACCAAGAGAGGATCTAAGCGAACATGTTACTACCTTTCACCTATGGTGCTCTTCAAATTCCTTACACTAGGACTCCATCTGTTTAAGGCTATTTCAATGCACCCTTATAGGGCCTGCTGTGAAATGGTATATAGAGCTACCTAGGGAGGCATTCGATTTATTCAATGACCTAGCGATGAATTTTCTTAACCACTTCCAGCTACCAGTGTGTTATGACATTGGTACTGAACTCTTGTCGACATTTTGGTAGGATAATGCCACACATATCTCGGATCATATTCAGTAGTGGCATAGATGGAGGAGGTTATTTAAATTCTTTATACCACCAGAATTCTTCCTCGAATTGTTGCTTAAGTCGTTATTGCCATATATAGCGAAGGATGTTTCTACATCCAGAGTGCAGAATGAGGAACAAGAAATTTTTAGGGAACAGGAATTGGACTTGAATTATGCTCAGTCTGGTTTGTTATATGAGATTATTCCCAATGCTCCACGTTCTATTTTTGACCCCAAAGTCAAACCTGGACCACATGTCGATGGCATTGTTGGTTGTGCAAGTGCTAAACCTATGGATTCAGTTGCAAAACAAGTTAGTCAATTGTCTATCAACCAATCTCCTTCGGGACAAGCCATGACTTTGTCTCAACCCACCCAAACGACGAGTGTACTTTCGGTGCAATCATCGGACCAGAAGGGTAACCAGCAACCCGAATGGAATAGAAACAAGGGTAAGAATAATCGTAAGGGTGGGAATAAGAATTAGAATGCTAATAATATTGACAATAACACCTGTGATGCTGGGGGGGACAAGCAAGCTAAACGTAAGGTTAAATTCCCTTGCAAGTTATGTAAGGACGATCACCTCACTTACTTGTGCCCTTGTATTGATGAAGCCTTCAAATTCTTGGCACAGGGCCCAGCTATGCTAAATAACCCTTTACCTCACAATCAAAATATGAACTCGAGGACCCATGACCAGTCTGGTGGTGATCAAGATCCTCCAGAGGGTAGTGGTCGTGGTTGCATTAACATGGTACATGCTGCGAAAGTTGTGACCTGTGCGAAGGACTATGGTTCATCACAACCCAGCCCAGGAAAGGAACCTAATCCACCAGGGTCTCCTTTGCATATTGAGAAACCTATGGATAAACCTGAAGCTACACCTCACATTCCTAAGGAAGTCTTTAAGCATTCGGGGCACAATCCTAATGCTAGAGCCGCCTGGAACTATTCAGTTGTCAAGGATTTGGGCCACACTCCTTTTGCGATGTTTGAATTGGAAGTGCTTCAGAGTTGTCCTTTGCAAAGGAAGGCTTTGCTTTCTTCCCTTGGTGTGAATGTTGAAAATTATTCCTCCGTGATTAAATTTGAAACCAAAGGACTTCAACCTCGCTTGCCTTACTATGTGTCTCTTTTGATTCACATAGAATGTCTTAATATGACCATCAAGCGCACTATGATTGATGAAGGTGCTACCACTTCTGTGATGTCTTTATCATGTTGGAAGGGTTTAGGTTCCCCTGAGCTGTCTAAATCAGCAACCATGTTAACTGCGTTCGATGGGAGATCATTTATGCCGCATGACATCCTTCCTTCCCTTAAGGTCCATTTGGGAGGGAAGACCATTGTGATAGAGTTTGAGGTGGTTGATGTGCCCCTTGACTACAATCTCCTACTGGGTAGGAATTCGATGTACATTATGCAAGCCGTTGCTTCTTCCCTATTTCACATTGTATGCTTTCCATTTAACGGGAAGATAGTCGTGATTGATTAAACGACATTCAAGAATCCGTCTGTTACCGCATCTTTAGGAGCTTCGATCCTGATCGTTGAACACTCTTAGCTGGAAAATGGGAGTGTGGGTGTAGGCATGTATCCATCCCTTATGGGAATATTTAGTTGTCCTGCAATGATCCTTATGATAGGGTCTAGTTCCAGTGAGGCTTTGACATCTATGAGATCGGTATTTTTTCGCACGAGTCACATGGAAGATCCTTGGGTTCTTCCTACACCGAGTACTCTGAGTGAGCCCATCGCGATGGACATGCCATTGACTGTTACTATGATAGCTTACCAAGCTAATCTTAAGTCTGTTGTAGAGCTCAGTCCTTCCTCTTTGTGGACGGAGGAAGAGGACCCTTATGTGCTGCCAGCATGGGTAATGTAGTCTTCTCACGTGCATGACTGCCTTGATATGGTTTTCACTTCAGATGAAGCGATTATTGAGGCTACGTCGAGAGTTGAGCCACCATGGGAAGAACTCCATCATAGATCTTACTTTCTTCCCAAGCTTGACCACTTGGAGCATGAATACTTTAGGGAAATTCTTAGTGAGAGAGTTGGTAGTCCTATGGTTCCATTAATTTCTCCTAGTCTGATGGCTGATGGAAACATGGCGAACATATCTTCAATGTTTCTTATCAATATCTCTCGTGATCATGGCAAGATAGAGAATGTCTATATTGGGGCAGGATGTTCCCATGATGAGATTCAAGAATACACCAAGCTATTTAAAGAATTCTGTGATATCTTTTCTTGGTATTACGATGAAATTCCAGGTATCGACCCTCGTATTATCGAACATGAGATTAATACTTATCCTAACGCTAATCCTGTTCGACAACACTTGTGTGCGGTGAATCCTAGGAAAGCACCCGCGATTAAGGCAGAGATAGAGAAACTATTGAAATTTGGTTTTATCTATCCCATTCCCTTAATGTAGTGGGTTTCAAACCCCGTTCTGGTGGATAAGAAGCAAGGAGTGATCCGCATATGTAATCATTTCTGTGATTTGAATCATGCCTGTCCTAAGGACAATTTCCCCATGCCATTTATTGATAAGATTTTGGATGAGTGTGCCGGTAGTGAGGTTTTTTCCTTTATGGATGACTTATCTGGATATAATCAGATATAAATTAAACCTGAGGAACAACATAAGACCTCATTTATTTGTCCTTGGAGAATTTTTGCATATCGAAAAATGCCTTTTGGCCTTAAGAATGTTGGAGCTACTTTTCAGTGGGAAATGACCTTGATCTTCCATGATCTCAAGTCAATTATTCAAGTCTTTTTGGATGACCTTGCTGCTCATTCTCACATGAGAATGCATCATTCCTATCACTTGAGATTGGTGTTCGAAAGATGCTACCATTATTTCCTTAGGTTAAATCCTCATAAGTACATCTTTTGTGTGAAGTCAGGTCGCTTGTTAGGATTCATCGTTTCTAAAGAGGGTATAAAATTCGACCCTTTGAAGGTTGAGGCAATAATTCAATTGTCTCCCCTGAAGAATATTCGTCATCTTCAATGTTTGCAAGGCATGGAAAACTTCTTACGGAGATTTGTGGTTAATTTTTCCAATTTGACTAGAGGCTTCATGCGTCTATTGAAGAAGGACACCACCTTTTGTTGGGATGAGAGAGCCTAGGAGTCCTTTGATGCACTCAAGAAATCCCTATAATTGGCCCCGGTGATTAGTCCCCCAGATTATAGCCGTGATTTTCTACTTTATGTGGCCACATCCATGGAGACTATTGGTATGGTTTTGGTACAAGAGGATGAGGAGCTCCAAGAGCATGTCATATATTATCTGAGCAGGAACCTTATTGACATAGAGATTCATTATTCTCATGTCGAGAAGTTTGCTCTAGCTACCATACATGCGGTTCAACGGTTGAGACATTATATTCTCCTTCGCTAGACCTTGGTCGTAGCCCATGTCAATCCGTTTCAATTTGTCCTCACTTAAAGGATGATTGGGGGAAAATATAATAAATGGATTGTCATCCTGCAAGAATTTGATCTTGAATTTGTTTCGGCAAAATAGAAGAAGTCTTTAATTTTTGCAGAGCTTATATCATATTTCCCAAGCGAGGCTGAGGAGTTGGTTTGTGAAGATATGTTTGTCGATGAACACATCTTCTTAATCTCAACTTTAGACCCATGGTATGGGGATATCAATATATATTTATAAACATTGCAGGTCCCTACTCACCTCTCACGAGATGAACAACGATAATTACGTCACGTGTCTAAGAATTACCTCATAGTGGATAACACTTTGAACCACCGTGGGGTAGATTCCATTTTACAACATTGTTTAACTCATGAAGAGGCTGAGGTAGTGTTGAATGATTTCCATGGAGGGGCCTGTGGTGGTCATTTATCTGGGATTTCTACAGCCCAAAAGATCTTAAGAGTGGGATATTTCTGGCTGCCGATCTTTAAGGATTGTTTAGACGCGATCAAGAGGTGCCACCTTTGCCAGGTGTTTGCACATAATATGCGCTCAAAACCTACCCCGTTACATCCCATTATCAACGCCGGTCCCTTCACTAAGTGGGGGCTTGATTTTATGGATTGCAACCCAGATTCGGCTGGGGGGTATCATCATATCATAGTGGCTATTGATTACTTCATGAAATCGGCTGAGGCTATTCCTGCAGTTAAATCTGATGGTGAGATAGCTGCCCACTTTGTGTTCAACCAGATTATTACTCAGTTCGGAATTCTGAAAGAGCTTGTCACTGACCATGGCTCACAATTTCAGAAATGTATGATGGAAGAGTTGGCATCAAATTTAGGGTACAAGCAAGAGAATTCCTCCTCTTACTACCCTCAAGCAAATGGACATGTAGAAGTAGTGAATAAATCACTCAAATCCATTCTCCAATGAACTGTCACACAGAGCAAGAATAATTGGCACATTATGTTATATCCTGCTTTGTGGGCATATAGAACCATTGTTAAGACTACCACAGGTTTTTCTCCATATCAACTTGTACATGGAGTGGAGTCAATATTGCCGGTTGAAAGTGAGATTCCTTCTTTGAAGCTAGATGTAGAACTCTTACCAGACACTTCACCATTGGAGGATCGTTTGGTCCACCTTGAGAAACTTGATGAGCAGCATCTAGATGCCTTGGTGGCTCTAGAAATAAATAAACCTTGCATAAAGATCCCGTATGATAAGTTTGTCCATCCAAGGAGGTTTAGTGAGGGAGACTTGGTCCTTTTGTGGGATCAACCGAAAGAACCCTTGGGGGTAGAAAATTTTAATCCCATGTGGCGTGGTCCTTACGTGGTCAAATGTGTGTTAGAGAAGGGTGCTTATGAGTTAGTGGATTACGAGGGAGCGGCCTTGGTGGAGCCTAGAAATGGGTTCTATCTCAAGAAGTACTATGCATGATTCTCAGCCAAGGTTGGTTATTATATATTATTGTGCAGTTTTTCATAGTTAGGTCTTTTTCTTATAGTGATTGGGTTTGTGATTAGTTTTCATTTCTTTTGGCATATGTCAATGGAATCTTCCACCTTCATAGGATTCGTGGATCGTGCGATCCATCACACTCAACACTCAGCCTCCGCTGCTTGGGTGATTTATACTCCTATGTGTTAGGTACTGTCTTCAGGAGGTGTATGTTTGTGGCCATCTTCAAACAATGTTGCTGAGTATAGTGCCATTATTGAGCTTCTATGGGACGCAATTTAACATGGCATTCTCTCTCTTGAGGTACGTCTTGATTTGGAGTTAGTAGTGTCACAGCTTAATGGTTTGTACCATGTTAGAGATCCGACATTATTAAGAAGATTCCTACATGTGAGATTATTAGAATGGCAATTTGACAATATAACATACATACACATTCCAAGAATTAATAATCAAGTTGCTGACTCATATGCTAACTACATATTAGATTGACATTTTTTTCATACATAATAAATTCAACACAAACACAATTTTTACACATGTAAATAAATAAACTGATCACCATAAAACATTTTATACAAAATCCAAAATGTGGTAATACATATTGTCATGATACAAAAATGGGGCTCTTAAGCCACCAACATATAATACATGGTAGTACAAAATGTATAGACTCCCAGGTATCTAATTTTATGGAGGAGGAAGGGGGTTGTGATCATGGAAGGTCATTATGGCTCTAGTTAGCCATTAGAATAATCACACCCATGCTCGTGGTACACCCACCACCTAGTGCTGCATAGCCTCAGGCAAGTCCTTGACTTGTGCCATGGGAACCTTGTGTGTCATCCTCACAAAATTGGTATGAATACTCTGGAGTGTCTGCTTCGCATCCACGCCCGTGATATCATCTCCTCTTCCCCTCCATCTATGACGAGGGAAGCCTTTTGACTGCCATGGTCCCACATTTGCATACAAATGGTAGATGTCACTATGTATTGTCACGCAAAAATATGTCTTTTGATTCCATATAATCAGAAAACACAAAAAAATTAAATAACTAAAAAATTAAAAGAGAGGGTTGAGATTCGTTACCTATATCGCCATATGCTGATCCTGGTGGTAGCGGCATGTCCAGGTCCCCTCGAAAATCTATCCCTGCATAGGGGTAGTCATCAATGGAAACTATCTATCATCGCCACCACGAAAAGAAATTAGCTGGATAGGGGTTGGCCACCCTACCTCCCCCAGTTTGCACATCACATCAACCCAATGTTGTTGGGCCGGATCTCAAACCCCATGAAGAGGAACGTCAAATCTGGGGCTCAATCCTGGAACACGCTTGAAGAAAAATGTGCTCAATATACTGTTGAACCCGAAGTTCCGCACTCTGCCCGCCTTACACGCACTGAGCTGATGTTTCATGTTGCTCAGTAGTGTAGTGCTCCAATCATAAATCATGGTTCTCATGCACTCTACTGCATAGAACATCAGAGGCCACGAGGCCTGGTAGAGTGATGCCAAGCCTGCTATCCTGCCCAATGTCAATAGTATGTCCTTTAGGCCCAGCACTTATGTAGCGTTGGTAGGGACCTGACTCCCCACCTTCTATGTGTCTATATAGTAGTACACCACAATGTACTCATCGATAGTCAGGCCACCTCCTGGCCCACCATGAGAATGAAGGTTCACTACTTCACCCCATCGGGAAAGCCCAGTAATGAAGTATATGTCCTCCACCTCTATAGTGAGGGACATCCCATCTATCTGGAAGGACTCGGAGTCTGTATCCTAGTAATCCACTAGCATCTGCAATAGTCTTGGTTTGGCCCTTAAGCCACAATGACACCAAAAATTATAGAGTCCACATGCATGTAGAGCTTGTTGAGCCATTAGATCAGCCATTACTACCTCCTCTATCTCACCATGTTCACTCTCTCTCCATTCTAGGACCATCCTGCACAAAAAACTACAAGTTTGCACATTATATTACTTAAAAAACCTTATGCATGGCCTCATATGCAACTGTTTTCCTGTTTTCCAAATAGCCGCATATGTACGTGACTGTAGGGGCTTTTTCGGTGTATATCCATCCCTATACGCGAAAAAACCCTTGATTTTCGCGTGGGCCACAGCACCCTTTTTAGTTTGGCCTAGAAACCTCAAATGACCATGGAATTTGATAAAAATTCCATCAAAATGAAAGAGAAGAGCATGAGTAAGTACCTGGAAGAAACGGTAGTGGATTCCACTGGATGGATCTCCTGGAATTCACTGTTGCAAATCTGAGCTCAATTGGGTAAAAATTTCAAATGTTTTATAATATTTTGAATTGTTTACTATTTATAGAAGTTTTTCAAATTTTTGAAAATTTTTACCCCCTTTCCTATAGTTTCGACAATTTCTAATCATTTTGGACCGTTTTTGACCTAACTCATGATGTAGCGGACCTTTTTCAGTGCCATTTCAGCCGTTGGATTGACTCGTTCGTGCTGATCTTAGGTATCATGTCTAAACTGACATATAGGTTAGGTTTCATCACTGTTTGCATTTTGCATGACCTTGTGACCATTTCATCATAACCATAGGTACAAACCCACTCTATTATGTCATGAAACCTTCTTACTATTTTAGAAGTGGCATGATATGAGTGGTAGAGCTTGACCTTACATGGGCACCCTAGTTAGCGCCTTATTTGCATTTGGTGCCCATGCTGATGTTTTGTCCTTTAGGGTGTGGGAGTTCATTGTACAGTACTGCCATGACATTTCGCAAGAGCCTCATACTCCTCTTGACCTTTTGCTAGCCTATTTCCCTCAGGACTCCCTTATGTCAAGTTGTGATTGCATTATCATGAGCTTTACCTGCCTTATTGAGCTTTATGTTGGCTTCCTTGACATTGTGCTTCAGCCATATAGCCTGAGCTTGTCTCATCTCTAGCTATGCAGAGCCATTTTATATATCCTTTGCAGCTTGATTCCCCTTTTACCGGGAGGGGATTTTCCCCCGAGTGTTGATATCCTACACATGTATCCTTGCATTGAGCATAGGTATGTTCCACTACTTGGAACTAGTTTGTTTTCCCTTATGACACTTGTCTCCTCCTAGTATGTAACTATAAAGCACTTTTATTATTTTTCAATCTTTTTAAATATTTAAAAAAGTCCCAAAAAAATATAAAAACCAAAAATCCGGACAAGGAAAGATGTTATCTTTGGTAGCTGTCAAGTTGTGTCGCCTTTGAACAGAGCACTGTATATCACATCCATTGGTTGGGTTTATAGTTTGAATTTAGGAGCTGTACTCGTTTATCTGAGTTTATCTCCACTGACTGGTTAAGCTTCTAGTCCCTATGGAGCCTCTGTCGATGCCTCCCGTGTCACAAAGATGTCCAAGTTTGTATATCAAGTCTATGCTACCTTTATTCAGTCACCATTTGCCGTTATGCTCTTGTTCGAAGGAAGTTGAAACCTGAGTCGGCCATTCCTCAGTTATCTTGAATTTGCATGTCAGTCATTCCTAGTACAGTTACTGGTTTGTGCAACTTATGATCAAGTCCTTCCACATTATACAGATTTGTTGAGCACTTCATGTTGGATGATGGGGGATTCCTTAATGCCCTCCTTCTAGTGGACATCATCCCATTGACTTCAGATCATTTATTATGGGATCAGAATCTAGAGTCATTTTGAGTGCCTTGAGACTTGCAGTCATCAGTGGTAGGTTCTCTCGCCATCGACAATCTTTGGGAATACATCAATGTCACCTAATCGATGGATCCTCTCAAGTGTTCAACCTCAACACATTTATTCAAACTTGTTATTTTTCACTCTAGTACCTTGATTCCCATTTTCATTATCGGTGGGTGATCTCACGTCTCTTAATGGTATACATCAATGAACAGTAATCAGATGATGGACTACTATGTTCAATCTCGACACCTCTATTCACATAGTAGGACATGTACTCGTAGTGGTTTGTGTAGAATACCTTCCAAATTGGTGGCATCTCTTATATGCTACCTACTTGATCGTGACGGTGTTCATGAGATTTCAGCTCTCGTGACTTGATTTCGATATATGTCAAACATTTTCATCCATTATGGAGATCTTGATCCATTATATATCTTTAGCCATTATGGAGATCATGGTCCTTTGTATATCTTCATCATGGATATTCTGATCTATGTATATTGTACGTGGCGATGACCACTTATGTGATATCTTGTATCATGCCTATTCATCGCCATTGTACTCTTATGTATCCAAGACTGCTATATGTCTTTGTAGTATGTGCAGAGTTGTATCATTGTACTATGGCTAATTGGGTGGATGGTCTTCCATTTGGGATTATTCATCACTCCACTTATGGGATGGACTTATAATGTATTTTGGCCATCGTATGAACCCTCTGACCTCACACGTTAGGGGGCACCTGTTATAGCTAATTTTACCACTCCAAGTGAATCACACTTTGTATGGCCTTCCCCTGTCCCTCTACAGACTCCTTAGACCCCTTGGACCATTTTTTATCCTTTGATGTTTCCTTAACCATCCCTAAAAACATGTGAAAATTGATATACGCAACTTTTAAACCCCTTATCGCGTACATACATGGGTTTGACCCCTAAAACCGTGTACATCAAGATGTGTACATAATCTAAATACTTTTGTAGTTTTCCTTGACATGGATCTGACTCACTTGACTGCTAGCCTTCCCTATGCCTTGAGATCGCTCGGATTCGACCTTTCATTACCCCTTTGAAAAGCTATATAAGGAACTCTATGGTACATTGAAGTCATATGAGAGAATTGAGAGCAAAGAAACTATAGTCCATTGTTGTCGAAACTTATGCTTGAGTCTGCATCCCTTTGTCCCTTGGAGCACTTTGGTGTTCTTTCCAATATTGCCTTTTGCTTGTGAGCTTGCTATCGAGAGATGGAGGATTGAGGTGGTGGAGGCACAAGTGGGGGATTCAGTTTCTTCGATTCAAAGACGTGCTGACAGAGGTTGTATCCATTGTAATATATGATTTTATATTAATAGAAATATCTTTTCCTGTCCAATAATGTGTGTTTGAATGAATATTTTATCCATGGATGTTTTCAAATGATTATACATTGTTGATTATATATGCTAGAATAGATCTAACACCAATATATATAGTATGCTTGTATTGTTTACTTGTTGTTGAGGAAGTAATCTATCAATTCAAGCTGAAGTTGGAAAGCTCAACGGGGATCTAATTCAACCATCCGGAATAAGGTACGAGGTCTGATCCTTTAGTGTTAGAAATTTAAATTCTATTGCATATTGGAAAGGATTGATTTTTGGAGTCAAGTTGTCTGTTTTTGTACCCCAAGCCATAGGAATTTCTCTCTGTAACACCTAGTGGTCCTGGTGGTCCTAGTGGTCTTGGTGGGCTTGGTGTTCTTGATGACCCTGGTGGTCCTCCTCCTGGAGGCCCTAGCGGTCCTCATCCCAGAAATCAACCCCCTGTGGGCAAAGTTTCCATTAGTTATTCATCACAGCAACCTGATTTTCAGTCAACTTATGGTCCTACTGGTAATTATATGCCATATCAATATTACCAGTATGTGCAACCCAACTGACAGTTACCTTTCCTAGAAACTTTGGACTTGCCTGATTTGTCCAAGTTGATTAATGACCCCATTCGACACAATCCCTCGTGGCCTCCCATTCTAGTAAAGTTACCATCAGATATTCCAAAATTCAATGGGAAGCAGGGAGACAATCTGAAGAAACATGTTATGACATTCCATTTGTGGTGTTCTTCAAATTATCTCATGGATGACTCTATTTAGTTACGACTCTTTCAGCTAACTTTGACCGGTACGGCCACGAAGTGGTACATTGAACTTCCACAAAATTCATTTGTGGATTTTGGCTCGTTGGAAACCATGTTTCTTACACACTTTCAGCTCCCTATTCGTTATGAAATGGGGACTAATCTTTTAACTTCTCTATGACAAGACACCTCCACCCACATATCTGATCATATTCATGAGTGGAGAAGGCGGAGAAGGATTATTAAGGCCCCTATCCTAGATCAGTTATTAGCTGATTGGTTCACTAAATCCTTGTTGCCTCCTATTGCCCAAGATGTGGATATGGGTAGTGTTGTTACCAAAAAGTAGACTATTAGTTGGGCTCAGTACCTAGACTTGGTCTATTCCCAGTCTGGAACTCTTTATGACCTAATTCCTCAAGCTCCTCGCCCCAGCACTGATCCTACCTAGCCACCAGCAGAAGTACCTATTGATGGGATTATTGGTTCAATCCAGTCCCCGTCAGCAGTGAAATCTGCCAAGCAACCCCAAACTTCCACCCCTACTCCTTCGACTCCTAAGTTTTCTTCCAATGTGAACTCTATTCAAAGTACTCAAACCTAGGGTAATAATAAAAAGAAAGGTAAAAATAGAAATAAAAAACATGGAAACCAACAGGAGACTCCAAGACCAACCGACAATGATAACAACAAAGGGAAAAGGAAGGCAAAATATCCCTGTCTACTATGCAATGGTGACCACTTTTCAAAGGAGTGTCCTCATCGAGATGAAATCTCCCATTTTCTGAAGTCCAATCCCGCACCCACAGTACTTACGGATCCTTTTCCCTCTCAACAACAACTGATAGACCACATGTCTAATCAGGGTAACTCTAGTTCGTCATAGGAAATTCATATGATGTCCTCAGATACCATCAATATGAAAACTCGAATTCAGAATTATGACAAACCTGCATATAAGAAAGAATATCATTATTCTTCAAGGAAATCTCCCTCTACTAGTTCTCCTGAATCCTCATCTACTATTCCCTTATCTATCGAGAAGCCTACTCTCGACATGATTTTGTGCCCACCTAAGAGTACTCTTTGGAAGGCTATCCTTAATCCCAATGCCTGAGCGGCTCAATTTTATAATGTGGCTGAAGATCTCGCTCAGGCACCTTGTGCAATGTCTACCTTAAAGGTATTCCAAAGTTTCCCCACACAACGAAAAAACTTGTTGACAACATTAGGAGCTTTAGACCTGTTGGCAGCCAGCAACAACCTCTTCATCTTATTAAGAAATTAAGAGAGATCAGCTCTCCATGTGATTTATCAGTAGAAAATTATGAAAGAGCACCTTCAGAATCATTGATTCTGAAGTTACTCTCAATCAAAAGAAAGCGATATAATGATTCTAGAGCTGAAAGAAATTCACTTATAAACTTGACCTTTAAAAATTGTTAGCAGTCTCATAAATTTTTATGCTTTTATGAAAATCATTAAAAGAAATTTATGTTTAGGAGTTTGAAATGAAGGTCGAGAGAAATTCAATAAAACACATTTTATGTTGAGTAGGGTATTATTGGTCCTAAGCCATGAAACTAAGGGTCATTTTCAAATGTTTTATCATATGTAATACCATACTATGACATTTTGTAAATAATATAGTTAATAGGTAAATAATGTTTGTATAGAAAATTCTTACTTATGATAGTTTATCATTGAGATATGTATCGATAGGATATTTGGTAGATTTTAAAATTAGTCTTGTACATACATAGCATAGATATTAATCTAGCTATTTTATCAAAGCATTGTTAATATGAAAGTGCGATTTTATTACACTGCATACCACGACGTAGCATGATTAAAAAAGAGATGACTGTTAGGATTAGCTGGCCATGCAGTAAGCCAATTGTCAAGTTAATAAATGAGTATTCATTAGGATTAATGAGCTTGTATGAAAACATGGCTTACACCTCTTAAAAGATCGACAGTTGTATGCATATGGAAATATCGTATTGACAGTGTTAAATGCTAAATGTCATTTCGACTTACGTCATTGTACCTGTTAATTATGAACCACTGTCAATAATCAATGGTTGAAATGATGATTCTATCAGTCACCGTATTTCTAGTTCACCAAGTTAGTGGTTATTACTAACAGTCATGGTTAAGCATACATAAACTGGCATGAATCATGGAATGTTCTGATGGTTGCAGCGCTTATCACTGCTTAAAAATCCCACTAAAATGGCAGGTTCAGAGATTGTATCTCCGATTAGATATCAAGCATGCGAAAATAATCCATCATGTCGTGTGTTTGGATACCTATCCCTTCTGTGTTCACTTCTCCATTTGTTTTGGGTCGAAGACAGGAGAGCACCAAAGAAACCATGTCTCCTTTGAATCGGTTTGAGATTTCGGGGTCTGAACTTATAGACGCTAACCAGGAAGTTGCCAAGAAATTCGAGAAAATGGGATGGGCAAATTTCTTTAGGTGTTTTGATGGCCACCATGTGGAAATCACTAAGATGTTCACCATGAATTTTGAATATAAGGTAATGAATTGGATGAATTTTCCATGTAAGAAATTGAATGGAAAATTTGTTCCATCCAATTCACAAATAACTCAATTAGATAGAACAAATGTAAAGGTTGTTGGAGAGATGAAAGATGTCTTAGTCAGGATTTCTTGTAACCCTTCGTTTTATCAAATCATTGATATTGTTGTTGCTGATATTCCAGATGCATATGGATTATTCTTAAGTAGATATTGGTCTCAACAGTTGAACGGTTTATTTGCTACTGATTGGTCTACATTATGGTTACCTAAAAACGGAAAATCAAATCAAATAAAAATAAATAGAGAACGGTATATGAAACATACTGTTACAGATCTACATGATCCTAGTGAACCTGTTTTATTTTCTGATGGTATTATGGGAAATTACATGTATGAATTAGGATTTGGAAATTTCATGGCTGAAATTTCTACTCTTTCTGAAAATAATCAGCAATCTGAAATTTGTAATGTAACAGCTATTTCTCCTAACTGTTCACTCAAGGAAACCATTAGTGATGTAAACAATGTAAATATTGTAAATATCATAGAAAGTAAGGTAATTGTACATAGTCCTAATTGGACGTTATATTTTGATGGCGCCAAATCTAAGGAAGGAGCAGGGGCTGGTTGTTTACTAGTAGACCCTCAGGGAAACAAAACTTGTATAGCTTGTAGAATGGAATTTAGTTGTACAAACAATACAGTTGAATATGAAGCTTTAATACAAGGCTTGAAAAAGGCAATTGATTTGGGCATCAAAGAGTTAATTGTTTTTGGAAATTCCGAGATCATTGTCAGACAGGTTCGTAACTCCATTCATTGTTTATCTGAACATTTACAAAGTTATCAAAAAGAGGTATGGAATCTTATCGTACATTTTGATGCATTTAACATAAATTATGTTCCTAGAAATCAAAATCAAGAAGCAGATTTATTAGCAAATGTAGCATCCAAGTTAATTCCTTCAGAAAATCTTACTCCAGATTTCTTTTCTGTTGAATTAATTTTTAGGCCTTCTATACCTGACAATATTTTTAACTGGCGTGTGTTTGACAATGATACATAGGTATTGAATTTCCTAACGAATGAAGATACTTTTAAAGATGCAGCAATAGATGAAGTCACTCATGATGAAAACCTACGAGATTTTTCGGTAATTAATGATTTCTGTTCAATTGAAAAAGCTTTCGAACAGGTAAAACCAGTCCCTAATTCAGTACTTCGATTAGAAAAGTTTTTTGATCTATAGGATAAGTTTAGGTCTGTTCCTAATTGTAAAACAAATAGTTCTCGCATGAGATATGAAACCATTAATTTAGGAACAGAATTAAATCCCCAAACTGTAAATCTTGGAATAGATTGTAATCCTATAGAAAACACAGCTTTCATAAAATTGTTTAAGGATTTCAAAGACATATTTGCATGGACATATGATGACCTAAAAACATTCAATACTCAAGTTATGCAACATATAATTCCAATTAAGCAAGAATCAAAACCTTTTCAATAGAAGTTAAGAAAATATCACCCATCATTAGAACCAACAATCAAAAAGGAACTGAATAAATTGTTAGCTGCCAAGATCATTTTCCCTATCAGACACACTCAATGGGTAGCAAACTTAGTTCCAGTTAGGAATAAAAATGGGGATATTAGATCGTGTGTTGATTTTAGAAATTTAAATAAAGCTTCTGAAAAGGATAATTACCCTGTTCCTCCCATGGAACAAATTCTTCAGAAGGTGTCTGGGTCTGAGATACTTTCTCTTCTTGACGGTTTCTCAGGGTATAACCAAATATTGGTTTCCCTAGATGATCAATTGAAAACAGCGTTTAGAACTCCATGGGGAACGTATGCCTACCGCAAGATGCCTTTTGGGTTAATCAATGCGGGAGCAACATTTCAAAGAGCAATGGATATTGCTTTTAGAGGCTTAACCAGTCACTCAGTCGTTGTCTATTTGGATGACATTACTGTGTACTCTAAACATCGTCCTGATCATCTTAATCATCTCATAAAAGTATTTGAACGGTGTAGAAAATTTGGAATATCTTTAAATCCTAAAAAAACGATATTTGCTGATTCAGAAGGTATCTTACTAGGATGTGTAGTCTCGAAACATGGAATCATGATTGATCCTGAAAGAACACAAGCTATTTCAAATATTACCTTTCCTTCCAGCAAGAAAGGAATGCAGTCTTTCCTAGAAAAATAAATTTTGTTAGGAGATTCATAACTAGTTTTTCAGAGATCATTCGTCCTTTGCAGAAAATGATTAAAAAAGATGCTGTGTTTAATTGGGGACAAACTGAAAAAGAATCCTTTCAAAAAAATTTAGAAGCTATTTCAGAGGCTCCTAGTCTTCTAAGCCCAGATTTCAATAAGGATTTTATATTATATACCTTTGCTTCTGATATTGCATATGCAACAGTTTTAACCCAATTAAATCAGCAAAATAATAAAGTCCCAGTTTCTTTTATGAGTTCAAATTTCAAAGGTGCTGAACTCAATTATCATGAAGTTGATAAACAAGCCTTTGCTGTTTTTAAAGCTGTAAAACATTTTCGTCCTTACTTGCTAAAATCTAAAACGAAAGTAATTGTTCCTTATTCTTCAGTCAGAAATCTATTAGTTCAGAAAGATTTAGGAGAAAAGAGAGCACCTTGGATGACAGCTCTTCAAGAATACGACTTAGAAATCAAACCTTCAACGATAATCAAAGGTCAAGGGCTGTGTAAATTAGCCGCTGAAGCTACTCATTTTCCTGATGATAAAGCTAAAAATGTTATTGATGAAGCTTTACTTATCAGGGAGATTTATTTTTATCCCCCCCCTCAAGATTCCTGGTACACAGACATACGGTTACTTTTGGAAACAGGGACTGCCCCTGATTACTTAGAACCAAAGAAGAAAAGAGCATTGAGATTGAAGTCTTCTCCATACTTATTAATCGATAATATCCTCTTTAGGAAAAATTCAGATGGAGTTTACCTTCAATGTTTAGATAAAGATGAAACCGAAACAATTCTGAAATAATTGCATTCTGGACCAGCAGGTGGTCATTTTGGTGGGGAGACCACTGCCCACAAAATTCTCAGGGCTGGTTATTATTGGCCTACCTTGTTTCGAGATTCTTATACCTTCATCAGAAAGAGTCAAGAGTGTCAACTTGCTGTAGGAAGGGTGAAAAAATATGCTTTCCCTTTACAACTTGTTTCAACTGAAAGACCTTTTCAGCAATGGGGTATCGATATAGTAGGTCCAATAAACCCTCCCTCATCAATGTAACACAAATACATAATAACTGCAACTGATTATTTCACTCGTTGGGCTGAAGCTGCACTGTTAAAAGTTGTGAATACCAATCAGGTTATACTATTTTTGGAATTCTTTATCATAACAATATTTGGTATTCCTGATTCTCTCGTTTTCGATAACGCGTCATATTTTTCATCAATTGAATTGACTTAGTTTGCATTAGAAAAAGGAATAAGAATCAGATATTCAGCTAATTACCATCCTCATGGGAATGGCTTAGCTGAATCAATAAAAATTTATTAAAAATTCTTAAAAGAACAGTTTCAGTTCACTATCGGAACTGGCATACTAAATTGGTTAATGCTCTTTAAGCAGACAGAGTAACTCCAAAAGCTGCGATGGGTAACTCACCATTTTTCTTAGTGTATGGAACTGAAGCTATTCTTCCACCAAATTTGTTCTTACCTTCGTTACAGTTAGCTCAGTCTGTCCAGGAAGAAGAATGCCCAGCATTGGAAAAAAGAATTAATGCATTGTTAAAATTGGAAGAAGACAGAGAAAAGTCAAAACAACACTTTAACAAACATCAACAGATTGTAAAGTCATGGTTTGACCAATCATTTAGTTCTGATCGAGAATTTCAAGTAGGAGACTTGGTCTTAAAATGGGATAAAGCTCACGAAGATAAGGGAGATAATACAAAATTTCAGAAACTGTGGTTAGGTCCTTTTGTTATTTCTGAAAAAATAGGTCCAAGTACCTTTCGACTGCAAACACTTGAAGGACAGTCTGAGACATTCCCTGTGAATGGACTGATTCTTAAAAAATATTGCTGTTGATATTTTTCTGTCTAAAATGTACATACCTACTTGTTGTTTGTGATTAAATTTGTTTTTTTTTTTTTATATATAAACTAGCAGACTGGTAAATCAATCAATATTTGCCAAAATCATATATATTAGATTGATTAAAATCTGTGTATATAACCAGTCATTTGTAAATAACAGCTATGACTAATGTAAATAAATAAAGATTAGTTTACTCATCAGACTTAAAAATTATGATATTAGACTGGAATCTTTTAAAATTTGTTCAGTTTGATCAAAATTTCTTGAATCTGTAAAAATCTTCATTGTTTCTATTTATAAATGTTTCTCATATTTTCTTCATCTTGTTCTTTCCGAAATGGGGATAGCTTATTAAATGTTTTTTTTAAAGCTTGTACTTTTGAAAAACTTTTACAGATCTTTATCATCAGTCTTAGAAAAGTTTTTATTATCTGAGAACTGTCTAGCATTTGTTCCAATCACTTAAAAATTAAAGTGAGAGACGAAAGGTCTTAGTAATGAGCCGGTCCGATCAGAATCACGAATATCACTGGTATGACATTATTAGGAAACTAGTAATGGATTTCGATTTAAAACCGAAAGATAAGGGGTCTCATCAAGAGCCAGCTGATTCATTTTCTAGTGATATTAATGACTGACATTACCATTTGGTCACCATGCTGGGTAATGATCTCTTATTTTATGAAAATTAAAAGATCAAAAATGAAATTGCAATAAAAGCATAACTTTTGACTGAAGAATAGGAGGTCTCAGTAATGAGCCGGCCTAATCATGATCATCAGTGTTGTCTGGAATAACTTCATTTTTGATCACCAGGGTGATGGCGTTTGATTTAAAAATTAAAGGACAAGAGGTCTCATCACGAGACGGATTGCTTATTCCAGACAACTCTCGTGAATGATACTATCACATTGGGATACCAAACCCAGATAGTAGTCTTCAGGCAGAATTATTGTTTTAAAAAAGAAAAAAGAAAAAAAAGCAAAAGCAAGAAAAAAAGAAAAGATTATGCTATGGAACAGATTCTAGAAAGTTTTCAGTGGAAAAGCACTCGTTGCTGATGGTACAGGTCATCTTTACTAAGAAGTACTTGCTTTGGCTAAGATATTTGTAAGTTATCCCTAATCAAATTTCTGCTTTAAAAGATGGAATATTTCTGAGTTATATGTATGAATATGAGAAAATGGTTTAATATGGATAAAGGATTTTTGATTACTTTCAACAGGTTTTGAGATTTCATTTTGATCATCTTGTTTTAAGTAGAGATAACTGGTTCACCCAGGTCGTTGCCATTTGTTGGCAGCCAGCAACAACCTCTTCATCTTATTAAGAAATGAAGAGATATCAGCTCTTCATGTGATTTATCAGTAGAAAATTATGAAAGAGCACCTTCAGAATCATTGATTCTGAAGGTACTCTCAATCAAAAGAAAGCGATATAATGATTCTAGAGCTGAAATAAATTCACTTATAAACTTGACCTTTAAAAATTGTTAGCAGTCTCATAAATTTTTATGCTTTTATGAAAATCATTAAAAGAAATTTATGTTTAGGAGTTTGAAATAAAGGTCGAGAAAAATTCAATAAAACACATTTTATGTTGAGTAGGGTATTATTGGTCCTAAGCCATGAAACTAAGGGTCATTTTCAAATGTTTTATCATATTTAATACCATACTACGACATTTTGTAAATAATATAGTTAATAGGTAAATAATGTTTGTATAGAAAATTCTTACTTATGATAGTTTATCATTGAGATATGTATCGATAGGATATTTGGTAGATTTTAAACTTAGTCTTGTACATACATAGCATAGATATTAATCTAGCTATTTTATCAAAGCATTGTTAATATGAAAGTGCGATTTTATTACACTGCATACCACGACGTAGCATGATTAAAAAAGAGATGACTGTTAGTATTAGCTGGCCATGCAGTAAGCCAATTGTCAAGTTAATAAACGATTATTCATTAGGATTAATGAGCTTGTATGAAAACGTGGCTTACACCTCTTAAAAGATCGATAGTTGTATGCATATGGAAATATCGTATTGACAGCGTTAAATGCTAAATGTCATTTCGACTTACGTCGTTGTACCTGTTAATTATGAACCACTGTCAATAATCAATGGTTGAAATGATGATTCTATCAGTCATCGTATTTCTAGTTCACCAAGTTAGTGGTTATTACTAACATTCATGGTTAAGCGTAGATAAACTGGCATGAATCATGGAATGTTGTGATGGTTGCAGCGCTTATCATTGCTTAAAAATCCCGCTAAAATGGCAGGTTCAGAGATTGTATCTCCGATTAGATATGAAGAATGCGAAAATAATCCATCATGTCGTGTGTTTGGATACCTATCCCTTCTGTGTTCACTACTCAATTTGTTTTGGGTCGAAGACAGGATAGCGCCGAAGAAACCATGTCTCCTTTGAATCGGTTTGATATTTCGGGGTCTGAACTTATAGACGCTAACCAGGAAGTTGCCAAGAAATTCGAGAAAATGGGATGGGCAAATTTATTTAGGTGTTTTGATGGCCACCATGTGGAAATCACTAAGATGTTTGCCATGAATTTTGAAGATGACAGAGTGCAAATTGGGGGTTTCGAGTTTGTTATCAACGAAGATAAGATTGCCAAAGCCACTAAGCTCCCACAGGTTGGGGAACGCTGGTTTAAGGGTACTATGGTCAATAAGAAGAAATGCTTGGCTCTGTTAATGCCATTACCGGATAATGCGAAGCTGAGGATAGGCGTCCCTGTGAAATTTCTGAAGCCCGAATGGAGAATTTACTATGAAATCTTGGTAAGGTACGTGTCCTGTTGTGGATGATACTCCCATTTACACCTATATCATTTACGGTTACTGTTAGCAGTAAAGGGTTGCAAACTTAATTTTCCCTTCTATCTATGGCAAAGTCTTAAGAAGATGTCGCAGTCTGTTAAGAATTTCAATAACCCTGACAGTAGTCTTTGTCACCATGGATTGATAAAAATATTATTACAATTCCAATTATCTGCTAAGGGTGTGTCTTGGGATAAGTTTCTAGGTGATTGTCAATTAGGGCCAACGCAGTATTGGCCTAATCCATCTCCACGAGCTCGTAGGAAATGAAAGGTATTAAATCCTGGAGTCAATAGTTCAAAGGTCAAGGAATCCGAGGTCGTAAACATGCCCATAAATAATGAGATTAATGAAAATGACGATAGGGATGCAATTCCTTGCAATTCGAGGGAAATCTTAGATAAACCCTTACCTGGTGAGAATGATAGCAACCCTGCAAACATAAAAGAAGGATCAGCCAAAGGTGAAAATGATAATAATGATGAAGCAAATAAACCTAAGGAATGCAACAAAGAATATATGCATAAATTAGATCATTTGGCTCAGATCTATTGTGACAAGGAAGGACTTGGTTTTGAAAACCTATCATTTTCACGAAGAGTCACAAGGAGCATGCATAGTATTCATTCGATTTCAGGATATAAGGCTGATCAACAGACTTCCAAATCTGTAGCTACTAAACCTATAGTTGTAGATATTGAGGACGATGTCCCGTCGTCTGTCCCTAACACAATGGATGTAGGGAATTCTGCTATCATGCAGGGAAGTGATGCACAGTCAGTCGAGGCCGAAGGCAATCAACCAGAAGTAAACATAAACGTTGAAGATCCTAAACTATCATACAGTCAACATTGTGACAGTCCTCATTCTCCTCAGGAAACCAAAGAGGATGAAACTCTGCAACAGGTATTAGGTAATGTATACCAAAGTAAAATCACAGAGTTTAAAGGGAAGCTCAAACAGTGTCTATCCAACACAGCCTTGCTGGAAGAAGAAAACAAAACCTTTAGAAACGAGTTGCTAGAATGGATTGATAGGTGGAAAAAGGTGAACACTAAGAATAATCAATATAAGAAATCCAAGAAATCAATCCTAAGTACTAATCAGCTGCTGCTTGATCGAATTGAAAAGCAGAACACCAAAATTGTCAGGTTAAAAGCCAAGATAGCAGAAACCCGAAGAGTAGTGTCTCTTCATAATAGAATTTAATGTTTTCTTCATTTCCTATGTCACTGCCAAAACAGGTAATGATCGTTCTAGTTTCGCATGCCTGTAAAATCGGAGATTTAACAGGCATGCATTTAAAAAAATTTAATTATTTCTATTATCTGTGTATTAAATTGATTTTAATAAGATGTTTCATTTGAATTCAATACAGGAGGATTTATCATCACCTTTTTCCAGAAATTCAGGACATGGTTATACGTTGACATGGAGATGTGGCTGTTTAGCTACGAGCTGGAATTTTATCAATGGTCAAGAACTTTCTAGGATTCCTCGAATCAGGCCAGTCAATTTCTATTTATAGTAGTAGGAGTAATTAGATGCCTTTTTGGTTAAATAATCCCTATAATGTTGCATGCAACATTTATGAGGGAAAACTGAATCTTAATAGTATATAAGGGAGCAGTCTTGATGATCTCAAGGGGATGAAGTGTGTGAAGAAAACTCTCTTTGGAATATATTTTATTACTGGTAATATATCATACTTAAAGTTGAAGCTTTGATGTGGATTTTGCTGGACATCTGCAGACATATACTATGACTGGTATTTTGTTTTGTTTTGGATCATATATATATAAATATATTTCAACTTGTTAACTTCTGTTTATATATTAATCCTGTGTGCTATGACACACTGATGTTTAATTATCTCTTTTCGCTTCATCAGCTCAAGCTAGTGTTTTGAATAAATATTTCATTATGATGTTGTTTATTAGTATGTTTACTATAAACATAAGTTTTAATGATATCCTTTTCTGTTTATTTAAAATTTCATTCGTATGTTGACGATGACTTTTAAATACACATTATCTTAAATTCAAATAACTATCTTGAAAATTGATTATTAATTAATTTTAGACAGTTGAAATTGATCGTGTGTTTAAAGGTTAAATTTCAATTCTGTTATCATTTAGCAGTTTGAATTTTAGTTATGATTTGAATGGTTTGTTTAGATTATATTTCAGTCAATCTGTTCATCATTATTGATTAATAATTAATATAATCTTCAATTTGCTCTCAGCTGAGATAGGGTTTAATAGGATAGGTAGAATAATTTAGTTTTAATTTTATTTTCTAAGTCTAATTAGCAATTGTTAAATCATTTTACATATTTTACTTAAGTTTTCATATTTAGAAAACTTCCCAAAAATTGAAGTCTTTCCTTAAGAAAGCAACCTTAAGATATTTAGATATATATAGGTAAAGTAAACATTAGAGTAGGTTAGATTTTGCTGGTTTTAAATTCTCTTTAAGAGACAAACTAGCTGGTAGCAGGACCACAACCTGCGAGGTTTTGTTAAACCAAACATACCGGACGTTGCTTTAAGCTGATTGTGTGGACAAAACCTCCTTATTGGCCTGGATTCAGAAAATCGGGCCAACAAGACCCAATAATACTAACTTGATTCATTTCAATGTTGAGAACTATAAGCCTAGATTACCACAAAAACTTGCTTTTTGGATCATTATGAAAATAGTGGGAAAGAAAGTTTTTCGAATAGTACTGGATGAAAGAGCTTCGACCTCGGTTTTGTCTTTGATTTGTTGGAAGGCTCTCGGCCCTCACGAGCTTGTCACATCACCTATGATCATCAAGGCCTTTGACCGACGGGGTTTCCAACTCCATGGTCTCATATCAGCCCTAGCGGTCGAGCTGGGGGGCAAAACCGTTTCCATCCAAGTAGAAGTGGTAGATGCCCCTTTAGATTATAACCTCCTCCTAGGACGAAATTGGTTCTATTCCATGAATGTTGTTGCCTCAATAGTATTTCAAACAGTCCAATTTCCACATCTAGGGAGAATTGTTACTATTGATCAGCTTGATTTCTATACGCCAGATGTTACTACCTCCATGGCTAATAACATCCCCATGTTAAGCTAGTCCCCTCCTCCTTACTATTCGATTGGGGTAGGCATGTTTAAGGATTCATCCCTTATGGGGATTTTTCCATCCACTTATCCTAGCACAGATACCACTACAGTCCATATGATCACCTCATTTGATTATGAGTCTAAGGGTAAACATGTTGCTGAGTCCACCTCGTTGAGTCCACACGAAGCTATGTATGACACCATTCAAACTTTTTCCATCGATGATCACACTGATGACCTTCATCTAGTGGCTTTGGATCCTTACCATTTACCATACTAGTTAAAAACTTCTCTTCCTATTCTAGATTATCTCTCTGAGACTTTTCCTTCTGATGAGTCCATTTTGGAGATCATGAATATGGACGAGCCCATTTGGGAGGATCACCATTATAGATCCATGTTCCTCCCCAACACCAGTTCTGTTAGCCATGATTTTGCATCCTTGTTTCCTACTGATATTGTCAACATACCCCAAAGTCCTATATTGTTGCAAGATACAGATTCTGAAGGAAACCTTTGCAACATTACTCAGATGAACCCGATTAACATATCAACCAAGCCTGATACTATCGAGCATGTTCATGTTGGGAAGAACTGCTTGGCAGATGAATCTGAAGAATATAAGGCACTTTTTAAGGAATTCCGTGATATTTTTGCCTGGTCCTATGAAGAGATGCTGGGGATTGACCCATCCATTGTGGTCCATGAGATTAAAACCTATCCCACGGCTAAACCTGTCAGGCAAAAACTAAGGCAAGTCCATCCTCGGAAGGCTGCAACTATTAAAGCTGAAATTGAGAAACTTCTCAAAGCTGGGTTTATTTATCCTGTACCCCTGTTGGAATGGGTATCAAACATTGTACCTGTTAATAAAAAGCAGGGCACCATTAGAGTCTATATCAACTTTAGGGATTTAAATAAAGATTGTCCCAAGGGCAATTTTCCTACCCCGCATATCAATCAAATTATCGACGACCATGCTGGAAGTGTCATATTTTCATTCATGGATGGCTTCTCTGGCTATAATTATATTGAGATATTACCCTCTGATCAGCATAAGACAACATTCATTTTCCCATGGGGAATCTTTGCATATAAGAAGTTACCTTTTGGCTTGAAAAATGCTGGAGCCATGTTCCAATGCGCGATGTCCTATGTGTTTCACGACATTAAACATATTGTTGAACTGTACATTGATGACCTCCCTACTCATTCATAGCGACGAGAGGACCACCCTGGTCATCTTAGAGACATATTCCTGATATTCCGTCATTATAATATACAGCTCAATCCACATAAATGTTTTTTTTGCATTGAGATGAGACATCTTCTAGGCTTTGTGGTATCCAAAAATGGCATCTGGATAGATCCTTTGAAGATTTCCCTATTTTAGGTCTACCAGCCCCAACCAACCTCTTTGAACTCCAAAGTTTGCAAGGGAAGGCAAACTTTGTCCGTTGTTTTGTGTGCAATTTTGCAAAGAAAACACACTGTTATATGCGTCTCCTCAAGAAGAACACTCCATTCTTCTGGGATGACTATGTTAGAATAATCAAACCATAGTTAGCTACCTTAGACATTAATTAATCCATTTTTGTCTTATTTTCCTAGTTTCCATATTCCACCTTATGCAAGTTGTCATCTACACATCCATGATGGTAAAACTTGCTAATTTTGAGTCATGGAACACTTGGGAAAACTCCTGGAATCAAATCTTCTTTATTCCTAGCTTCCCTAGCGCATGTCTACTTTTTCTGCTTTATTGCCTGCTTTTTCAGTGTTTTAAGGCAACTGGGAAAGTTTGACTAGGTGAGGTTAACTTGTTTTTTGTCCTCCACATCCTCCACTATTTTCTCCTATGAAAAGCATGTATGAGTTGTCCTTCCATAACATTTTAGCTTGCTTAATTGATTTTTCCAATTAGTGAGCTCCTAGACAGTTTTGGAAACTGGTTTATGCACCTATGGGGGATTTTCTTAGATTTAGTAAGCCTGCTTTTGACTAGATTCGAATGGCATATTCATGCATTCAAATCCCTCATGTATTTATTTATTGTGGTAGCCTATGACTTCATAGGTTTGGCTATTGTACACTTATTCAATACAGTTTAGTGTTCAGCTCCATATTCAGTCTCTTTTGTGAGTAATTTTGCATGTGTAATTGGCAATTGATGTGAGTGTAATTGTTCTAACACTGGGTTCAATTTCCACATGGTATCAGAGCCTTTGTAGATCAATTTCTCTCCTTCCAATTTGTTTTGTAGGTTCAACATCATTCACTGGGAGCATTCTGCTGACTGACGGGACAATTTCTGAGCTATGGATCAATCTCAGAAGATCATCTTGACTCCATTTAACTTCTTTGAATGGAAAGTAGAGATGGAGATACTGTTGAGAGTGAAAGGCCTCTATAGAGTGACTATGGCAACATAAGCAGAGCCCAATGCAGCTGTAGAGAAGATTAAATGGCATAACAGGAGGGATGAGGCCTATGGTCTCATGTGTCTAAGTATATCCAGAGACCTCCTTTTCCATCTTGATGGATTGACATCACCAAATGAAGTATGGGAGAATCTTGTTGATATTTTTGGAAAGACAGATGAGATGAGGGGACATCAAATAAAAAATGAACTGATCTCCCTGAGTCCCAATAGCTTTGAATCCCTGCAACTCTATTTTTCCAAGTTCAAAGCACTTGTTTTGCATCTAAAACAATGTGGGATCGAAAAGAAGGATGATCAGCTGGTCTTGGCCATAATTTCAAAGCTTGGCCCTGACTATTCAGTGTTTTTTTTTACCTTCTATGCCACAAATTTGACAGCTCGAGTGCCTAGCCTTGCAGATTTCATGGAATCTCTCACACAAGAACAAGATAAACTGGTGATGATGGGAACCATCAAACCATCCAAAGACCAAGCTCTGGTTGCTGGAGATTCGAGGGTGGATTCAAAAAGAAAAAAGAAAGCTAAAAATCCACCTGAGCAAAAGAGAGACAAGAAAAAGTCTCTGGAGGAGCCTCAAGGTTCCAAGAAGAACTACCAGAAGAAGAAGAACAAAGGAGAAATGAGCAAGTGCGCATACTGCAATAAGGGAAATCATTCTGAGAGCTCATGCATGAAGAAGCAAATAGACATGATGACCCAACTCTTGGAGAAGAATGGCATCTCCCTTCTAAACAGCTCAAAGAAGAGGGAAGGAGGATCAAGTTCAGAAGACAGAGAGAGAGTTCATGCATTGGTTGATGGCACATCAAGCTCACCTAGTTTCATCATTGATTCTAGAGCTTTAAGACATATGGTTTCGACCAAGGAGGCATTCACCTCACTTGACATGTCGAAAGGTCCACCAATAGTACTGGGAGATGACTCTCTCACTGAAATTTTGGGTAAAGGGAGGATTGATCTTGATCATGGTAAGTTCATCAATGTGTTGTATGTTCCAGGTCTTCCCTCTAACCTCTTATCATTGTATCAGATGACCCACACAAGGTCTCCAAAGAAGGTCATATTCTCCCCTGATGAAGTTGAGATCATAGAGATATCAAGTGGTAAAGTTATTGCAAAAGGAGTTGCAAATCATACTTCGAAGGTATACATGTTCTCACACTTCCTACCCTACTCAAACCCCTTTGCTCTTCTGATTAATGATAATGAGGCAAGAAAGATTTGGCATGAAATATTTGGCCACCTAAATTACAAGTATCTTTCTGATCTTAGTGAAAAATAAATGGTCATAGGGTTACCCAAGATAAACTTTTCCAAAGGAGTTTGTCAAGGTTGCATCCTAAGAAAACACCCAGAGCATAAATTTGAGAGAGCTAGTCATGAGAGAACCTCTGCACCTCTTGAGTTGGTCAACAGTGATGTTGCTGGCCCATTCCCTCATATGTCCATGAGTCAGGCCAAATATGCATTGACTTTCATAGATGACTTTTCCAGGTATTGCTGGGTTCACTTCCTAAAACACAAGTCTAAAGTTTTTGGCCTCTTCAAAGTCTTTAAGGATTTGGTTGAAAACCAGTATGGGAGGAAACTCAAGGTCCTTAGATCTGAAAATGGTGGTGAGTATGTCAATTTTGAGTTTATTCAATATTGTGCAGATGCAGGTAGTCAGATGCATCATTCTATCCCTTACACACCACAACAGAATGGTGTTGCAGAGAGGAAGAATAGATCACTGAAAGAGATGGCAACCTGCATGATGGAGGCTAAGAATTTTCCACCAAAGTACTGGGCCTAAGCTATAAACTGTGCAGCCTATATCCAGAATAGGATGTCTCATAAACAGCTTGATGGTATGACTCCTTTCGAAGCATGGAGTGGGAACAAGCTAGATGTGACCCATTTCATGATTTTTGGCTCAAGGGCTTGGGCTAGAATTCCAACAGAAAAGAGAAAGGATTTGCAGCCCCAAAGCCAAGAGTGTCTATTTATTGGGTACTCTAAAGATTCAAAAGGGTACAAGCTGATAAATTTGAGCACAAACAAATCCTTCATTGAAAGGCGTGTTCAGTTTCAAGAAGAACCCCTAGCAGCAGTGGAAGTTGGAGAATCCTCTTCACCACCAGAACCTCTGAATGTAAGTGAAGAGATAGTTGAACATGCTGACTATGATATGTATGATAGTGATGATTTTATTGCAGATCTTAATATCCCTACAAGGCCAAAATGGGCATCCAAGACCATTCATGCAGCCGGAGAACTAGTTGGAAATCCTAATGACCCTAGGAGGACTAGATCTCAATTTGAGAGTGCTCTATGCATGAAAGATCCTATGTTTGCTGAGAAATGCTATCTGATGGTGGAATCAGATCCTCAAACATATGAAGATGCAGTAGAATATTCAAGATGGCAAGCAGCCATGAAGGAATATTTCAGCTCACTCCAGAAGAGCAACACTTGGGAGCTGGTTGATCTTCCCCAAGGGATGAAGCTAGTTAAGTGTAAGTGGGTGTACAAGACCAAATTTGCTGTTGATGGTTCACCTCTAAAGTACAATGCCAGATTGGTATCCAAGGGCTACTCACAGGTTCATGGCATAGACTACAATGAGACCTTTGCACCAGTGGCAAAGATGGACTCCATCAGGCTAGCCTTAGCCATTGCAGCTTCAAAGTAATGGGAAGTACATCACATGGATGTGAAGTGTGCTTTCCTGAATGGAGATATCACTGAAGAGATATACATGCAGCAGCCTCAAGTATTTTCTACTAACCCATCTCTTGTGTGCAGGCTAAAGAAGTCATTGTATGGGCTTAAGCAAGCCCCACGGGCTTGTTATGCCAAGATTGCTAGCTTTCTGCTATCACGGAATTTTGTTTGATGCAAATCAGATCCAAATGTATATTTGAAGCTGATCAATGGTTCATTAATGATCATTGTTTTATATGTTGATGACCTTCTCATTACAGGAAGCTCAAAGGATGAAATTGCTTCCTTGAAGGGTGCAATGAACCAAGCCCTCTCCATGACAGATTTGGGGCTATTGAGACAATTCTTAGGGCTTGAGATTACTCAAACTCAAACCAAATTTGGAATCAAGGTGCACCAGTCCAAGTATGCCTTGTATTTGCTAAACAAATTCATAATGAAGGATTGCAAGCCAAGCAAGACTCCTTTTCTTTTAGGAGTGAAGCTTAAAGAAGTTGATTCTTCACCTATGATAAGATGTTTATTGTATCTTACACATACTAGACCTGATATTTCTTATGCAGTAAGTGTGGCTTCTAGATACATGGATCAGCCTCATGAGATCCATTGGAAATCATCCAAAAGGATCCCTAACTTTGTTAAGGGAACAAGGACACATGGGTTCTTCTATAAAGCTAAATCTGATCTTGATTTGATTGGGTTTACTGACAGTGATTGGGTAGGTGACAACATAGATAGAAAGGATACATCAGGATATGTATTCATGCTTGCATAAGGGCCAATCAGCTGGCCAGGCAAGAAACAGAGTGCCATTGCACTCTCATCTACAAAAGCAGAGTGCAGAGGAGTTGTAAATGCAGCAACTCAATGTTTATGGTTGCAGGGGTTACTTGGAGAGTGTGGCTTCGAATGAGAATACTCAACTATTATCTAATATGATAATTATAGTACCATTTCAATCTACAATGATCCAATTTATAAGTACAGAACCAAACACATTGAGATCCATATGCACTACATCAGACAGCTTGTGCATGATGGCACCATTCACCTACTCTTCTGTTCATCTTCAGAACAAGTAGCTGATATCTTCACCAAAGCATTTTGTGAGAAGACATTCAGCAATCTAAAATCACTGTTGGGGATTTCTGATCATGCTGTGAAGCATGAGTGATGACAATATTTCCAAATTTTGTTTTACAGTCCATGTTTAAGGGAGGATTTTCCCACTGGGTTTTTTCCTCTTTCCTTGGTTAAATGGACATGCAGTATGTAAAGGGTGACTAATCCTTGTTGCTAGGCCCTATAATTTTCTTATATATTACTCATAAGTCAGGCTTAAGGGGGTGTGTTAGAATGATCAACCCATAGTTAGCTACCTTAGACATTAATTAATCCATTTTTGTCTTATTTGCCTAGTTTCCATATTCCACCTTATGCAAGTTGTCATCTACACATCCATAGTGATAAAACTTGCTAATTTTGAGACATGGAGCACTTGGGAAACCTCCTAGAATCAAATTTTATTTATTCCTGGCCTCCCTAGTGCATGTCTGCTTTTTCTGCTTTATTGCCTGCTTTTTCAATGTTTTAAGGCAATTGGGAAAGTTTGACTAGGTGAGGTTAACTTGTTTTTGGTCCTCCACATCCTCCACTCTTTTCTCCTATGAAAAGCATGTATGATTTGTCCTTCAATTACCTTTTAGCTTTCCTAATTGATTTTTTCAATTTGTGAGCTCCTAGACAGTTTTGGAAACTACTTTATGCACCTATGGGGGATTTGCTTAGATTTAGTAAGCCTTCTTTTGACTAGATTTGAATGGAATATTCATGCATTCAAATCCATAATGTAATTATTTATTGTGGAAGCCTGTGACTTCACATGGTTGGCTATTGTACACTTATTCAATACATTTTAGTGTTCAGCTCCATATTCAGTCTCTTTTGTGAGTAATTTTGCATGTGTAATTGGCAATTGATGTGAGTGTAATTGTTCTAACAATGGGTTCAATTTCCACAGACTAGGAAAAATGCACCTTTGATAATATTAATCATGTTTTGACTCATTCACCCATGATACACCCCCCAGATTATTCAAAGGACTTTCTCTTGTATATTGCTGCCTCCGCTACTACCATCACCATGGTTTTAGTGTAGGACATTCTCCACGGTCAGGAGCACATGATTTATTATGCCAATAAGAATCTTATGGATTTTGAAACTTGTTATTCATGTATGTAAAATTTAGCATTGGCCATAGTCATTGTTATACAAAAGTTTCGGCACTACATTCTGCTCCGCACTACCACCGTATTGGCAGACCAGAACCCGATGTATTACATCCTAACTCGTCAAGTGCTCAGGAGAAAGTACTCCTGTTGGATTTTCATCCTTTACGAGTTTTATCTAGAATTTTCCAAAGCCACATAAAAGAAATCCTTGGTCTTTGACGATCTTATGTGTGATCTTCCCTGTGCTTCAACAGAATCTGAGCCCAGTGATTCATTTTTGGATGAATTCTTGTTCCTGATTAGCACTACTGATCCTTGGTATGGATATTTGCTTATTTACCTCCAAACACAACAATTTCAGCCGCATTTATCCCAAGATGATCACCGTTGTATCCGTCACCATGTAAAATACTATCTCATCCTTAATGATACCCTATATGGACGAGGGATTGACTCTATTTTCTAGAAACGCCTCACCCATGAGGAGGTTGAACATGTGTTGAATGATTGCCACTCTGGAGCATGTGGTGGTCATTTATATGGGATGTCTATAGCCCAGAAAATCCTTCGCACTGGCTATTTCTGGCCTTCTGTCTTCAAATATTGTCATGAGCCTGTTAAGAAATTCCCACCTTGTCAACACTTTTATCCTAAAAAGAACACCCATCCTGCTCCGCTACACCTCATCATTGTAGTTGGCCCATTCACCAAATGGGGAATAGTCTTCATGCATTGTAATCCTACCTCTTCCAGGGGGCATGGTTACATCATCGTAGCCGTTGATTATTTCACAAAATGGGTTGAGGCCATGCCTACATATGCAGAAGATAGTAATATTGTCGCTCTCTTCTTGTTCAATCATATCATAGCTAGATTTGGAGTTCCGTAGTCCATCATTACTGATCACAGATCCCATTTTCATAATTAGATGATGGAGGAACTGAGTGCCAAGCTAGGTTTTCACCATGAAAACTCTACGCTGTATTATCCACAAGCTAATGGACAGGTAGAGGCCATTAAAAAAGTTTTAAAAACTATGCTTTGTCGGATGGTTGGAGATCATAAATCCAACTGGCACCATGTTCTTTTATCTACTCTTTGGGCTTATCAGACTTCTATGAAAATAGCTACTGGTTTCACACCATTCCAGCTTGTCTATGGAATCGAAGCTGTCTTACCGATCCAATGTCAGATTCCATCCTTACAACTTGTCGTTGAACTTTCCCCAGACACTTCTGCAGAGGAAGAAATATTTTTGTACTTGAGTAACCTTGACGAGACTTGGAGAGATGCTGACTTGGCTAATGAGGCACATAAGAAATGTGTCAAGGCACAATATGATAAATCCATCCAACCTCGTGTCTTTAATGAGGGTGACCTAGTCTTGACTTATGACCAGAGATATGACAAACTAGGGAAGGGTAAGTTTGAGTCCATGTGGTACAGACCTTTCATTATTTCTAAGGTGTTAAAGAAAGGAGCTCATGAGCTCATTGATTATGATGGAATCCCTTTGGGGAAACCTCACAATGGTTTGTACCTAAAAAGGTACTATGCCTAGGTCTTTCTTGGATAGTATCTTATATATATGTATATTGATTGACTTTTCGTGTGCTTTTAGTATTTTCAAGATGGTTTTGAGTTTAGTGTCTGCATCTATTTATACCATGCTTTGGTCATGCAGATGGCTTTCTATGGCTTTGTTGATAGTGCTTGCCACCACACCTTGAATCTCGCCTCGGCTGCTTGGGTCCTCTATTCTCCAGCTGAAGATTTGGTTAGTTCAGGAGTGGTTTGTATAGGCCCCGCTACTAATAACATCGTTGAGTATGAAGTAGTCATCGGTCTTCTGACTGAAGCTACCTCCTAGGATGTTTATGATCTAGTAGTCTTGATGGACTCACAACTCATGGTTTGCCATTTAAAATATGTTTACACCATTAGGAACCCTATGCTCCTTTGCCTCTTCTAGAGAGTACATTTTCTAGAAAGATCATTTGAAACCATCACTTATAGGCATATCCCTAGGGAACATAATGTAGTTGCTGACTCATTAGCTAATTACATCCTAGATTGGCATATTTCCCATTCATGACATCGAAATCAAACATGGTACATTGTAAATAAACATTCAAAGACACATAAAACTCATAGAAAATGCATTTACCATTTGAAACATATAAACACCGTGTAAAAGTCTATATATATATATATATTAATATATATATATATATATATACAAAAAAGTTTACAAAAAATAGGTCTCGAGACCTCATCTAAAGCACATGAGCTTTCAAGAAAAATCAACATACAAAATCTTGAAGCTGTCAGCTTTCAGTACATATCTCATACACTAGTGGTGCTCGTGATAGCACATCACTGCTCGAGCTACTCTACGTAGCAGCCTACTGAATCGACTCGTTACTCCTGCTATGGATATCTAATATCTCGTCAGGGGGTCATCTATGTTAGCATCTGGGATATCCAATGTCAACCTCTCCAGGTTTTCCTCCAGCTCCCCGGTGATATCATCACCCTATGGTACAAAGCGGGCTCCAGCTCGCCTATCCAATGGAGATTCTCCTCTAGGTCATGTTGCTCCTACATCTGCATGAGAATATACAGGTCTCATCACTTAACATAAAAAATATAAAACTTAAAAAAAATAAAAAAATTTCATCCATTCTAGGGTTTCTTGCTTCTTACCGATGTCACAGCACTGTCTGCCAGGTGGGAGTGGTAGGTCAGGATCTCCGATGAAGTCTATACCTGCGTAAGCATAATCCTTACCCATGAAGATCTGATCTCGAAGCCATCTGAAGAATAGGTCACTGAACTTCAGAATTCCCCTACCTGCTCTTGTGGGAGCCATGACCTGAACCCACCTCAGCATATGGGGGTCCCGTTCTCTCAGACTCCGGAAGACCGCCTGAGGTCTCATCTATGGAACCTGCTCGAAGAAGAAGCAGGATAAAAAGGAACCAAATCCATACTACTTTAGCTCTCCCTACCAACACTTAGTTAGCTGATCTTTGAAGATTGGAAGCATCGCTTCTGCCCAGTTGAACACTCTGGGTGCCATGGCCTCTATGGCGTACAACATGTGTGCCCTAGAAGCCTAGTGCACACCCTGACTCCTGGCCACCCTCTGCATGGTAAATAGGATGGTCCGCAGGGTCCTATCTGTCACTACTTTGATGGGGATCTTCTTCCCCGATGTATCTATCCCTGGTGCACAGTGATGATCTATAAGCTCTTGAGTGGTAATATCCCCTCCATGGGATTCTGTCAGTGAGATGGGGGCACCCCATCTAGAGAGACCTATCAAGAAGTAGATGTCCTCTACTTCCACTGTAAGAATATGGGCCCCCACCTCAAAATACTGCTGCTCTGGATTCCACATCTACAGTATGTGTTCCAGTAACCACTCATGTGACACCATGCTTGGGTTCCAGAAGAACTTTAGGAGCCCATAGTCCTGCAATGCAGAAATACAACCCGCATTTCTCTCAGCAAAAGCATCCTCATTGTCATGTGTTCTTTCTTTCCATATCACCTTGTTTTGAGCAACCTAGACCTACCAAAAACAATCATAGTATGTATTAGAATCATCCCTAATCATTAAAAATCAAAGGAATGACTTTACATTGCTCATACTATTAGTTTAAATTTTCCATAGCTAGCATTGCCTGTGCACCGTTGGAGACACGCAGTGGCACCGCCTCTCCACTATGTTATAGGCATGGTTCTTGGGTGGTACCGCGTATCCTGTAAGGGGTAGCCACGGTGCCCACTTTTAAGGTTTTAGGGCTTCCCATATGATCCTAAAACCCCACCAAAACTAAAAATAAATGCTATGAAATGAAAGAATAGGGTGTTAGCTGTTACCTGCAACTGACGATGCTCAAAACAAACGGTGGAAACTCTTGGTATCAGCTACGAAAAATCTAGCTAAGAAAATTCTCCAAGTGCTCTCTGCTATGGGTAAATAGTGAAATGATTTGATTTTTTACTATTTACATGACTTATATAGGCATTTTTGGGTCTGACATACTATAGTTTTGATATAAAATCATATTTTAGTCAAAGTTTATCTATCGTAATCCCTTAATGCTAGTTATAAGTGCATTTAACACTTGTTTCTAAGTCGATTGTAGGAGAAGAGAACTATAGTAACAATATTTGGAAGTTTTTTTATGGATTTTTTGCACTTTCATAAAATGGAAAAGGTCAATGAGCGTTTATTACAACACTTTGTCACACTCTTTAAAATCTAGTATCAAAGGTCCGAGTCCGTTTCAGTTTATTTCCAGGCTCGTAAAGTATGACATTGTGTAAAGAAACTTCATGGATTTCTCTTTAAAATATTTTCAGGCTCCCTAAATATGAAAAGATTGTTGAGCGATCTTGTCTTCTTCACGCTCGTTAAAGTATTTGAAGAGTCATCCATCTGATGGTAGGTTATCTCTTTTTCAGTTCAGATAGGACTATTTACTAAAAAGGAACACTCCAGCCAATCATGACTAGAAGAGTTCTCTAAGGTATGATTTTACACTTTTTCGGGCCTTAGAAACTAAATCATATGAAAAAGGACCCCTTTGGAGTCTTCTTCCGTATTCGTTCAGACTCTCTAAACATGAACGATACCAAGTTTTCTTTTAGTGGACTCGTTAAGTTAAACATTGAGAGACCCATTTTGGGAACGAACCCCTCCTCTCTCAGGTTTGTAAAACATATGAGTCTGCACTTGTCTTCCAACAATCTATATCGAGTGTTTGTTACCCTCTTTGAACTCATAAAACCGAAAAGAGGCACTCATCAATCATGATGGGGGAAATGGGAAGGGAATCATTTTGCAAATAATGTCATTTGTTTGTCGTTACCTTTGAACATGGCACTTGTTTGCACACCATGTCAGTCAATTGGGTATTCAACCGATCTCCGTGATGATCCACTTTCATGAGTCATGTCACTCCTTTGAGTCTTTCAAAAGAATGCATTGTCCACTGTCGCATTGTGTGTCTATCCCATCTAGTCATGCTGCCAAGTCTTTTGTTGTGTCACCCAATGTTCAAAGGGGATTTAAAGAAGTTTTACCTCTGCAATCCACACAGTCTTTGTGTCAATATATTTGAGTCAGTATTATGGTTACTACATTCACATCATTCTATAACTATGTTCCGAGTTTCATGTCATCGATGTGGGACTCATCATGGCCCTCCTTCGATGAGACTATTCCTGTCGACATCAGCTCATCATCCAAGAAATAGTCTTAGAAACAATATTTAGTACCTTGATATCTGTATGCCTTAATGACAGATTCTCTCGCTCTCGACATAGGTTCACATCATTGACCTTTGATCGATAGAATCGACTGGGTGTTCAACATCAAGACATCTATTCACACTCAGTAGATTGTACTAGGGTACCTTGGGAATCATTGACATCAATGGTGATCTCCCTCGCACTTGTTAATGGTTCATATCATTGACTAGTAATCAAGTGGTTTCTACCATGTTCAACTTTAGATCATTGTAATCACATGGATAGAATTAGACTTTGTGGAAGATGAGATGAAGACCCTAGGCGTTTGTTTAAAGCGCTCATTGCTTTTTCCCCAGGTTGCGATGGATTTTTGTATACCTAGCATGGATCCACATTTCTATGGTCATGGCTATGCTCAAATTTGTGTCTGTATGACATATCTACATTGTATGTCTGGTAGCTATGTCCAAGTTTGAGTCCTCTATCACATGGATCTATGTTGTATTCTAGTAGCCATGCTTGTTTATTCCTCTCATGGATCTGCCTTGTATTGTTCTGTAGCCATGAGTTTGGTTACTTATGTCTATGAGTCAACATATTAATGTACTACATATGCCTACTTGACAACATGCTCCAATCGAGCCAACATTTTCATCTCATGGAGATTACTTGTTCTCTCAAATCTCTCATTTATCGTATCCTGCTAAGACTCGTGCTTTGGGGCGCATTCTATTATACCAAAATCCTATCACCATCATGTGATAAGACCTTTGACATACCTATTTGCCCTAAATCCCAGCTCTTGGAGTGGAAACCCATATCATTTGTCAATCATTCACAAAAATGATCAGCACCGCGCTTTCCCCTTTGTCCAGGAGCGATACCTTGTTCACACCGCCTATGCCTTGTTGTCCACAAGTGGTGCCACTACTTATGGCCCTTAGTCCATAAGCGTTTCTTACCAGAACCACTCTGTCATTGAAGGAGAAATGCAGTACCCTAGGTAAAAAGGGAAAAAGAGAAGTTTCACAAGGATTCTAGATGATAAGCCTCGTTTCCTCCCTTATCCCTATCATTGTGGGTCAGTTGAGCTCGAGATCCCTCATCCTAGGATCTTAGAGGCCACCTCATCCACTAATCTCTCAACCATTCCTATCCATCGAGCCGTATAAATACAAGCTCATATCCATGGTTGAGGGGGAGAACTTTTAAGGTATTGTTATGTTGTTGGATTGATTACTTGGCCCAAGACATTGGAGAGCATAGAGAGCTAGAGTCAGATCTTATGGGGTTGAAGAGTGCTTGGTTTCATGGAGATGTATGTCAACACTAAGGCTTCGTTGTAAACTTCTTCATATTTCTATATTAACGCAAGTTGATTTCTGTCCCACATATATTGTTGTTGTTTGATTTCACATGTATGTTGTTAGATTCCTTAGTCACTAACATGGATCAGTAGATTATATTCTGGCAAGTTTGATGAGTTTGCATGTTTAAGATTATTGCAGGTACACATGGTTACTATCGAAACATCACATTCCAGGTATCTATAGCGTCCCAAGAAAGTCTTCAACCTCTATCCTCTATTTGTTCTGGATCTGAACCATTCAGACTAGTGGAACATGTTGCTGTCTGCATGAGGTGAAATATTCCAGCTAACAAATCTGGTGACTCCACTAGGGAATAGACATATGTATCAGTCCTTCTGATCTTCCTCAGTTCTGCAACTCTTTTCCAAATCTAGGCTCCTTCTTCAACTCTCTTTATTCAGATCTACTTTCTGACTTAGTCTATTTGGGTTTGAAAGTTCCAAATCCGTTCAAATCTGAGTCATCTCAACCTTTTATGCTCTGTTTCCATACTCAATCAAGTAGTATTTTCCTTGATCTAGTCCTTTTCTGACTTGATCTATCATTCTCTTTATGTTCTGTTCTTCTATAGGGAACCGCGCCTATGCAGTGTATGAGGCAATAGTTTGTGGTGCAACCATAGTTCATAGCATAGCCACAATTGGTGGTACAACCACAGTATAATCAGGCACCGTGACTGCAGTATAATCAGCCGCAATATGTTAAAGCCATGCAATATGTTCAACAGCAACCTAACCCACCACAGCAACCAATGGCCCAACCACATTTTTAGCAAGGAGGAGTTCGAGGAGGATTTCATAGAGGATTCAAAGGTCGAGGAGGAGGATTCAGCCACGGGGGACGAGGTTGCGAATCAGTCTAATGCTATATATGTGGGGTCTTTGCGAATTACCAGAGAGAATTCCCTCATGTGCAATGCATATAATGTATAGTCGATGATCATAATATTGAAAGTTCCCCTTATTTGATCGCAAAATGGTAGGTAGGACAAATTCCCCAGTTCTAGAATGCACAGAATCCACTTGTATTCCAAGTGAAAAACCAACCGATAATGCAGAACCAGGTCCCACCACAGCCTCAGACTCAGAACCCACCTCAGGCACAAAACCAACCCTTGAATTAGAACCCACCTTTGAACTAGGGATCAACAGTTGCCACTATTTAGGCTGAGTCGCAAATGAAGGATGTTGATGTTGGGATTGTCACTTACACTGGTTCAACAACTGGAGATGATCGACCACAACTACCAGTTATGTTCACTGGTAAGAAGAAGGTTGGATTTGATATTGCGATGAAGAAATATACCTTCTTTGACACAAAGAATGAAATTGGAAGAAATCCAGGTAAGTTACCAATTGTTCATATGCCATTTTCTTTCGATCCATCTGCAGAGGCAGGACCATCGCGACTGTATGGTACCCTGCGCAAGTTCTTTGAGAGTTGTCTATCAATGTTAAGGGACTCGAATGCCTTTTTCAAGCTTGAGGAATTATTACACCTATCGGATAAAACAGTGAAGGATTTCACTGTAAAGTCCTTGCGAAAAGAGAAGATCGACAAGGAGATGATGATGAATGTCCAGATTGGCGATTATGAGGTTGACCCGGTCATTTTGGACCTTGGATCAGATGTAACATCCTGACAAAGAAAACCTAGCAATTGATGGGGAAGCCAACGTTGGGATGGTCACCAGTACAACTGTGCTTAGCAAACCAGGTGAAGGTTCAGCCCATTGGTCTTGTTTCAAACTTGGCTGTTGACATTGAAGGTATGAAAACACGTGCTGACTTTGACGTAATAGAAGTTGTAGGATATGGTGGTTCCTATCATGTGCTACTAGGAATTGGATGGGATAATGATAGCATGGTGGTGATCGACTTCAAAAAAAATGTTATGACAATTGAAAATCAGGATGTCAGGGTCATTTCTCCTATGGACCCTTAGGAAGGATGACGATATATTGAACCTGTAAAGGAGGAAGTTGGGAGAAGTTGGGATCATGCTTATAACATCTTGAAGGACAATATCCAACCTACTATCAATGTTGAACTTAGATGGTGTAGCGCAATTTCCACATCCTCTGACTCTGATGATGCTCTAGAAAATTGGCAGAGTCGGTTGCATGAGGTGTCATTCAGAAAATGCGGGTTTATTACACAGTCTCTTTGACATGTTGCAACTACGACTGTCGAGTTACCCATTTACAAAGGACTTTCGAGACTATCTGAGTTCTTCCAAGAATTTGAAGAAAATGTGTTTGAACCACAAAGGATACTAGCTCTTTATGTAGCACTGAAGGCTACCCCAGCTCGATGGTGGGCGACACGAAATCAAATGATCCATGAATGGGAGCAGTGCTGTAGGTTGATGATGGTGCACTTTGGCAATATAGAGGTCTATCATGATGGGAGGTATGATGGACTAAATGGCCTCACCCATCATTTAATTGAATGTCAAACATTATGGACATCATGACCTAGGGATGAGTGGGTTCATGTTTTGTTCACACTTTAGAAGAGAGGCCACGGTCCTGGTATGTGGTAGCAAAATTGTGCAGAACCATTACCACTTGGGAGGAGTTTTCAGTTTGTTTTGTGCAGAAGTTTAACTCCCGTGATGCCAACCCCTATGTGTGTAATTATTTGCACATTATCCATGACGTAGTACTAAAAGTCATCCCTGTTGCATACCCTATTGATCCTCATGCGCATTTCTCTATCCAATCCATGATGATGTGCTACAACTTGTCTGGGGAACCTAAAGATGACGATGAACTATGGAATGTTAATATTCTAGAGTCTGAAGGAAGTCATGGTGTCGTAGCTCCTGACATACCGATAGGCTTGATGAACCAACCGGTGAGGATCTGAAAATTTAACATTGGGTCAGCAGAAAATCCAAAATTTGGTAATGTTGGAGACTATTTGGGAGAAAAGGCAATGCCCAAAGTCACATATCTACTACATGAATTCTAGGAACTTTTTCCAATGTAATTCTCAGAAATGAAGAGGATACTTGGTGATTTAGGGGAAATGAAGATTCCACTCAAGCCAGATGCCAAACCAGTACACCAAAGGCTGTATAGATTGAACCCGTGGTATAAGGATAATGTGAAAGCTGAGATCGATAAGATGCTCGATGCTGGGATCATTGAACCTGTAGAAGAATCGGATTGGATCATCTCGATCATGGTCCAAGATAAGAAGACTGGTGAAATCCATATTTGTGTCGATCTGAGAAAGTTGAATGATGCATGTGTGCACGATCCATTCTTGACCCCTTTTACAGATGAAGTCCTGGAAGGCATAGGCGATTAGGAGGTATATTCATTCACAAATGGCTTTTTGGGATACCACCATATTAGGATTGTGAAGGAGGACTACCATAAGACCACGTTTGTCACTGAGTGGGGTTGTTTCTAATATATTGTCATGCCATTTGGGTTGAAGAATGCACCTGCTATATTCTCCTATGTAGTTGTTGCGGTATTTAAATATTTTATTAAGAAATTCCTGCAGGTATATATGATGAATGGGCCATCTAGGGCCTGGTTAAAGACCATCTAGACAGTCTGCGATTGATGCTGGAACAGTGTAGGAAGCATCAGATTGTGTTGAATTCCAAGAAATGTATTTTCTATGCACCCTTTAGCATACCACTTGGGAACATTGTGTGTAAAGAAGGTCTGTTGGTTGATCTGAAGAAGATTGCACTGATCCTCAGTTTACCACCACCAACGAATGTAAAAATGCTCTGTGCGACACTGGGACATACGGGATACTATCGCAAGTTTATCAGAGGATATGCTCTGATTATTGCACCCATGAAAAATATGCTAAAGAAAGATGTTGCATTTGAATGGAATCTAGAATATCAAGGAAGATTCGACACCCTAAGGCCAAGATGGTCTCTGCCCCAATACTAGTTTTCCCTGATTGGAATAAAGAATTTCACGTGCATGTTGATGCTTCTTCTACTGCGCTAGGGGTTATTCTTACGTAGCCAGGTGAAGGAAACTGGGATTATCCAGTCACATATGCTAGTATAAAGTTATCATTTTTCAAATGGAATTATACCACGACTGAAAGGGAAGGCCTGGTGATGGCTTATGCTCTACAAAAATTCAGGCACTATCTGTTGGGTGGACATTTCAAGATGTTCATTGATCATTCTGCTTTGCAATACCTAGTCAAAAAGCATGTGTTGGGGGGGAGAATTTGTAGGTGGTTGTTGTTGTTCCAAGAATTTGATTTTGAAATAGCGGTAAATCTAGGACGGTTGAATGCTAGCCCAGATCATCTGTCAGGCATTGAGAATGGTGAAGAACCAACCAATATTGACGATGGCTAGCCAAATGTGCAATTGTTCCGAGTTGAAGTCACAGATCATCACTATGCACCAATTGTTCAGTTTTTTCCTACTGGTGTCGCCCTAGTAGAAATTTTGATTAGCCACAAGAAGCAGTTGGTCATAAAAGCCTCTGATTTTCAACTCATTGCTAGACAGCTCTATAAACTTGGACCAGATGAAATATTGCAACGATGCGTCTTCCCGCATGAGCAGGGTCCCATTCTAGAAGCTCATGCCAAAATCATGGGAGGTCACTATGGAGGCCACGCTACTGCATGAAAGGTGTTTCCTGCTGGGCTATGGTGGACCACATTCCATAATGATGCTGCAGACTATGCAAGGAGCTGTGATGTGTGCCAACAGGTGGGTAAACCATCACGGAGGGATGAAATGCCACTAGTGACTCAGGTGACTCTGCAACCATTTGATAAATGGGATGTCAACTTTGTGGGACCTATCAATCCTCCAGGTAAGCACACTGGCGCTCGCTATATTATTACTACAACTAACGATCTAACTCAGTGGGTGGAAGCTACTCGAGTCATTGATTGTACCATTATGACGGTAGCACAGTTTATTTTTGAGAACATTGTGACATGATTTGGGTGTCCTAGAATCCTGAAGAGTGACTAGGGTAGTCACTTTGTTAACCAAAAGGTAAAAGCACTAGCCAAAGAGCTCCAAATACAACATAAGAAGAGTACACCATACCATCCATAGGAAAATGGTACCATTGAGGCCTTCAACAAAATTTTGGAGACAACGCTAACCATGATATGTAACATTAACTACGATGATTGGGATTTAAAACTTCCTGTAGTTCTCTGGGCCTATCACACTACTTGTAAAAGGATAATAGGTTAGACACCATTTAAGTTGGTTTATGGGCAAGAGGAGGTCATGCCTATGGAGTATATCATTCCCATCTTGTGCATTTTCACAACAATGGGTATGGATGATGTAGCAGCATTAGAAGAACGCGCTATGTAGTGATTCAACTAGAAGAAGATTATTTCATGGCAGGATTCCACCAGTGGTTTGTGAAGGATCGAGAAAAGGCATGGCATGATCGCCATATTAAGCATAAATAGTTTGCGACAGGAGATTTGGTGTTTTTATATGATAGTAAGTTTATCAAGTATCTAGGTAAGTTGCAAATGCACTGGTTAGGTCCCTATCTTGTTCAGTCCATTACATATGGTGGTGCAGTTCAATTACAATAGTTAGATGGCACCATGTTGCTGAAACTCAACAACAGGAGTCGCTTGAAGCCCTATAGAATAGGGTCGACGATGCACACCACTTAAGGTTTAAAAATAAATAAAAAATGATGAGGATTTTAGTTTAGCAGTGCAAGGCTTGAGGGAGAGGTTATGCAAGGTTACAATTGTTAGCGACAGTCGGTTGACCCTTTGTGATAGTTTTTAGGCTGTGGGGTGGTCAAATCAAGCAATAAATGTAGGTAGTTAAACCAATTGGCTAGCAACACTTGTTGAAGAGACTCGCGTTAATGGATGATCCAACAGTTAGAAGCATAAGATCACTGACAGATTTGGCATCATTACTACCCGATTTAGTAATAATGATGAAGTTAGATTTGGTAATGATGGATTTAGAATTGGAAGTGGATATAAAACACCGTGCGGGATGCATCGGATGGCATTGTTCAGTTGCGAAGAGCATAGATACAAGGTGAATTCTATGCAAGTGTCAAGAAGAGTGTTGAGTGCATTATAATTTGAGTTTTTGAGTGAATTTTCAGGCTTTGAGGAGTAAGGGATGTTGAGTGGCCTTGACGCTATTGAAATATGGAGTGAATATGAGTGTCTCGTTCGACCCACAACCATGGAATTCAAATTCATGAGTATGCCAGTGGGTTCGTCATCCATCCTGAATAGTAAGTGGTAGATGTAGAGACCCAGTCCTATGCCACCAGAGAAGAGGCAAACTCAAACATCTGCAAAGGTGCATGGAGAAGGAACTACATAGACTGGGCCATCAAGCTCAGGATCTATTGAGTCTGCGGCACCTTGGGGTGTCTCAGTGAATGATATTTTGGGTTACATTTTTCCTATGCATCTAGGAGCTAAGCCACGGTAGATGTCAAAGAGTCAAAAGTACCTGCCCAAGTTGCCAGTGCTATCGGAAGGGATGACATGCTTAGTCAACATCATCCCTACATTAATCAGGCTCAAGTTCAACAACCACGACCTACTTTTGCTTAAATATGTTTAGGACGAGCCATATGAATCCATCCATTGAATGTCTGGTGGTCCCATTTAGAAAATTATGAAACCATGGCCCAATGGATTAGAGAATTCTAAGTTGCTGTGGCTCATCAATATGCCCCATTTTGGCCATTTGAATGAAGCACACACATGTGTGAAGCAATTGTTGGCATGTTTCCATGGAGGGATGTTGTGGCTGAATACGTCAATCCATGTCACTGTCGGCTTGATTGCAAGTATTACGAATTTACCTAAGGTTGGGGAGGACCCAGCATAATATATTCATGGGAGAGATATGGATAAGCAACTTGCAAAGCAGTTGAAGGAGTGCTTTGTTGAAATATTGTAACTTTGAAGAATATTCTATATGTATATTTTTGTGGTCCCCGATGGTCCTATCGGGAGAACCACTTGTATTACATTGTACCCACGATGCTCCTAATCAGAAGAACTAATAAGAGTCATGAGGTAGTCCCCTCTAATTGTAAAGGTGGGTCATCGGCACCCCAGTGTGGTTACTTGAGCCTACATGTGTAACTCGAGCCTACATGATTTAACTCAAGCCTACATGACAAATGAGTTAACTTAAGTGAACAGATGAATATAAATAGAGGTGTAGTGCTCCTCATTTGTGACACACACTCACTTGGAATAGCGCACTTGTGGAGGAGAGAAGCTGCTGGAGAAGGAGGAGGATTAGGTTTTTGATCTCCTTATTGGTTTTACCTTTTTACCTTTTTGGGGCATCTATATTGAGGAAGATTTTGCTGGGTTTTTCCCTTTAGGGTTTTCCCAGGATAAATCTGTGTTGTTCTTAAGATACTGTTTCTTTCAGTGATCCTATTTATATGCTTTTATTATGAAAAATGAAATGATATACTGATGTCTTAGCTAAGCATATGAAAATTTAACATGGTATCAAAGCTAACTTGAATAGGGAAAATTTCACAAGCTATAGAAGCTAGGGCTTCTTACTTTTTTGGTCTCTCTCCACAATCCATCAGCAAAAGTATGCTAGGATGACTCTCCATTGAAGGGTGCATCTTTCTGTCGAAGCGGAATTCGATTCCGAGCATTTTCAGTTTTCGATGTGGAAATTAGGGCTTTCTACAAAAGAGGAATTTTTGAGTGATACCAGAATAGGATTTTTCTCCCCATCAAAACCAAAGTTTAGAGACCTGGATCAAGAAATTTGGTTGGGTGAAACTCTGGGAAAGTCAAACCCTAGTTTGACCCCAAGCTAGAAAAACCCTAAATACTAAAACTGCTATGTTTTGTTACATTCGATATCTTCCAAGATTGGCGAAGGATAAGGAGATGAAAATTTCAGGGGCTGAAGATAAAACCATGATGAACATTGTATCTAAAATTCATCCTTCGATTCGTTGTATTCCAGGATATATGTTCTCTCCAAGTTAGGGTACCAGCCTCTTCCAGAATTCATCCCTAAATAGGACACCTGGGGAAAATTCCAATATCTTGGGATACAGAGGTCTAAATGGAATTCCTAAATATGTTACAGAAAGGGTATGAACTTTAATTTTGGTGGTCTGAATATCAGACTCAGAAGATGAACCAGTGACACGTGGCATGCCATACAACTTCGTTGTTCTGAACAGTCCTGTAACAGGTCACCTTGGGAAAAGGCTCATAAATACCAAATGGTGAAACCAATTCTGATGAAACCTATGGTGTTGGATCAGGGACATGTGAGGTTACCTGAGTACAAAATTGCAGACATATCAGACCATAAATTTCATAGATATCATAGAAACAGTAACAGGAATCTTTACTGAAGAAATTGGAAAACTAGGGCTTCCTGTTTCGGGAGCTTCCCTCCACTATTTTCAGAAATGGAGTACATTGGACAGCTCCATTTGAAGAGATATATATTTATATCCAATCATATCTGAAATATTCCAAGTTGTGAAGTTAGGGATTTTGTGACAAACCCTAGATCAGCCAGCTTTGGAACCAGGACGGACACCTCAAATCGGTAAGATCTAATCCTTTGCTATGTTCATTTGAGGTTCTCATTTCAAAGTGATCTATGACATCATATTGATGATAAGCTTGGTAAAGTTGACAAATTCCAAGCCTAGAAGTATATGATCTCTCTGAATAAAATGGATTGGACACCTACATGAGCATAGAGGTTCCAGTTTCAGAGGGAGATGAGGCTAGAAGCCTTTCTCAAGAAGAACTTGGTCAAAGCCCAAAATATCATTGATGATTCAGTTACAAATCAACTTGTACTACAAGTGTCTTCCCTAAAGACATCGATAAGGTTTGATTCCTTGAACAAGCTATTTGAAGGGAAGAACATAGATCAGAATATGACCTTAAGAAACCAGCTGAAGAATGTGAAGATCCAGAATGCAGAGACCATGTAGTCATAAGGATATCTCAAATCAAAGAAAAACTTCAAGCGAGGAAAGAAGAAGTGAAGAATGCAGAAGTGGTGATGGCCACCTTGAATGGACTCCCAGTATAATGGAATTCATTCATTTAAGAAATGTGTTCCAGAAGGAAGTGATTACTTTCAGCAGACTTTGGGAAGAAGAAGAAGCTCGTCTCTGAAGATCAAGCTCTCATCTTCCAAAGAAGATCCCTCAATCAATGAGGAATATGAAGATCTAAACTCTTGAAGAACTTCTTATCCACCTCAGTATTTGGATAAGAAATGATGCTATCATGAATGAAGAAGACGATGAAGCTGAAGACTCAAGAAGGAGTATACCCATGAAACAAATAAAGATAAGTATTCAATTGTCATTTCATGATATTGTTTTGTTATACATTTGATTATATTCAGTTGATGTATTTTTTGCATTAATGACTGTATACTACTAATATGCATGTGATGGGTAAGTAGCTCATGGTGCGATACAACTCTGCGTTGCTACTTATCAAACCTCTTTGCTGACATATTGGATTAGTGCACAATCTCAATAATGTCATGGTGGAGATGGAAGGAATCTAGAAAATTTATGTGAGATATGGATGAATGTTGTATTGACTAAACAGTTGCATGATGCATAAGAATTTGTCGTTATGCACATGTTTTATGAAGTTGTTCTAACCATGCAACTGGTGCATTTGAATTGTAGGAAAGGTCATGGACAACCTCCTACAAGAAAAGAAGGATGAGACTTGTTCCAAAGAACAAGTGATGACAATTCAAGATCCACTCCAATAAACATGAATTTGAAGCTCCTAGGGGCAGAGAAACCATGACAAAAGAAAGAGCTTTAGAGAGTGATAGATCCACCTTGAAGGATGAAGACCACCATGGGTACAAGAGATAACTCAAGATGAAGAAAAGAATGCTATGAAAGAAGCTATGATCAAAGAATAACAATTGATCATGGGGAATGATGTATACGATATGATGGAAAAAGTGTACAAAGAAAGGTTCATGATTCTCCCCAGAAAGAATAGACTATGACATGACATACTCTATTGACCAGTATATATCAAGCATAGAACCACCTGTACAGAATGAAGAGGGAAGATGATACTCCACTTCAGGGGGAGTGACTACAGAAAATTAAATCTAAGTTCGACATGGTACGACATGATGGATAGCTTTGTGATGGATCGAGACTTTACCAAGAGTAAAGTGGGTTCCAACTTTCAAGGTTGAATACAGAAGACTAGGATATGTTGATGACCTGAGAAGACAAACTCATAGAAGATGTTGTGATACTAGAATAATGTTTGGGATATAGTACTCAAACCAGAAAGCAAGAATGTGGTATCTTCCAAATGGATTTGCAAGATAATATATGTTGCTAATAGAAGTAAGGTAAGAGTTGTGGCTAGAGGTTTCTATCAAAAAAGAGGGAATTAATTTTGAAGAGACACTTACTCCAGGAAGCAAGGTACATTTTCTTCAAAACTATCATGGTAGTTTCTTCCATGATGAAGTAAATACAAGCCTTCCTTAATGGTATGATTGAGGAAGACTTTTACATTGAATAGTCGCGAGGATTTGAAGTTGAATATAGAAGGAATCAAGTATGGAAGTTGAAGAAGGCCCTCTATGGCCTGAAGCAAGCTCCCAAAGCTTGGTATGGAAGAATAGATAGTTTCCTGATGAGCATGGGATTTTCCAAGAGTAAAGTCGATCCTAACCTTTCCTACAAGGTTTTAGAAGATGTACCTATCATTCTATTACTATATGTGGATGACTTATTCTTGACAGGGAATGAGAAACATATCATGGAAAGCAAGAAGAAACTAGCAGAAGAATTTGAGATGAAAGGCCTTGGGTTAATGCATTATTTCCTAGGTCTGGAAGTATGGAAAAGTTCAAAAGGAATCTTTCTCAACCAGGGAAAGTATGTGGTAGAGATATTGAAGAGATTCAATATGTTGAAATGCAAAGTCATGGCCACACCCATGGAATCCAACCTGAAGCTATTAGCTGGTGACTCATTAGAGTTAGTGGATGTGACTCACTATAGACAGATCATTGGGTCATTGATGTACTTAACAAATACCAAACCAGACATTTGTTTTGTTGTGAACACCTTAATTTAATATCTTGTTCAACCAAGACGGGTTCACCTAGTAGCTATAAAACATGTGATGAGATATATGAAAGGGACCATAGACTTTGGTCTATACTATGATGGTAGCCATGAGTATAGATTGTATGGCTACATAGATGCAGATTGAGCTGGAAGTATCTTAGACAGGAAAAGCACATTAGGTATATGCTGTTGTTTGAGGTGTGCTATGAGTTCATGGTTTAGCAGGAAACAGTCCAGTGTTTCTCTTAGCACGATTGAAGCAGAATACATAGCAGATTGCTCTACTAAGTTGTGAAGCCATATGGCTTCAGAATCTGATATCAGGCCTCTTTGACCTGAATATGGACACAACAATGATTCTATGTGATAACCACAGTTGTGATGACAAAGAACCCCGTGTTCCACATAACACGTAGAAATCTGGTATTTCTACATACAAGATAAGATGAATATAATGATACTGTAGATGCAGATGATGGTGATTTAGTATTTCTATATTGAATTTAGAGATGATGATGTTTCAGTATTCCCATATTGAAGATATAGATGATGATGGTTTCAGTATTCCCATACTGAATATATAGATGATATTTCAGTATTCACATATTGGAGATACAGATGGTGATAGATCAATATTCAGAATTGAAGATGTAGATGATGATGGTTTGGATGATAATGTACTAATGAAGGCTCTGCGTCGAGTATAGTTTGAACACTTTCGAGACAAGCTTGGTGTTGTTCAGAAAGACCTTCCTCGAAAGGGGGAGCAGTGATGTTGCAATGGGATTGTATCATCCCTGGGCATTTTCCCTAAAGTGATCCAGAGAACTTGGTCCTCGAGAATGAAGAGGGATTGTATCATCCCGAGACATATGTCCACAATAGATCCAGTGACCTCGGTCCTTGAGAATGTGGTGAGATTGTATCATCCCTGGGAACTTTCCCTAAAGTGATCCAGAGACCTCAGTCTTTGAGAATGAAGAGGGATTGTATCATCCCGGGACATCTTTCCATAACAGATCCGGTGACCTCGGTCCTCAAGAATGTGGTAGGATTGCATCATCCTTGGACTCAAGTCCTAAAGTGCTAGGGAGTGATTATCCCATAATTGTATCCAGTGACTTCGGTCGTCAAGAATGTGGTAGGATTGCATCATCCTTGGACTCAAGTCCTAAAGTGATAGGGAGTGATTATCCCGTAATTGTATCCGGTGACTTCGGTCGTCAAGAATGTGGTAGGATTGCATCATCCTTGGACTCAAGTCCTAAAGTGATAGGGAGTGATTATCCCCTAATTGTATCGGGTGACTTCGATCATCAAGAATGTGGTAGGATTGCATCATCCTTGGACTTAAGTCCTAAAGTGATAGGGAGTGATTATCCCGTAATTGTATCCGGTCACTTCGGTCGTCAAGAATGTGGTAGGATTGCATCATCCTTGGACTCAAGTCCTAAAGTGATAGGGAGTGATTATCCCGTAATTGTATCCGGTGACTTCGGTCGTCGAGAATGTGGTAGGATTGCATCATCCTTGGACATAGTCCTAAAGTGATAGGGATCGATTCTCCCGTAATCAATCTGGTAACTTCGATTGTTGAGAATGTGGTGGGATTGTATCATCCCTGGACTTTAAGTCCAAAAATGATCCAAAGACTTTCTATCTTTGAGTTGTGGATTGCAGGTTGTTGCTAATGATGATGATGTCGTACTGATTGAAAGATCAGAGTATGATGATGATGACGTACTGATCGAAAGATCAGAGTATGATGACGTACTGATAGAAATATCAAAGTATGGTGATGACGTACTGATCAAAAGACCAGAGTATGATGATGATGACATACTGATCGAAAGATCAGAGTATGATGATGATGACGTACTGATATAAAGATCAGAGTATGATGATGACGAACTATGATTATGATGTTTCTGATCGAAAGATCAGAGTATGATGATGATGTTTCTGATCGAAAGATCAGAATGTGATGATGATTATGATCGACAAATCAGAATATGATGATGATGATGTTGCTGCTGATCGAAAGGGAAAAGTGTTGATGATGATGTTGCTGCTGATCGAAAGGCAAAGTGTTGATGATGATGTTTCTAATCAAAAGGACAAAACTGCTAAAGATGTTGTTGCTGATCGAAAAATCAAAGTGCTGAAGATGTTGCTGATCAAAAGGTCAAAATGGTGAAGATGTTGTTGCTGATCGAACAATCAAAGTGCTGAAGATGTTGCTGATCGAAAGGTCCAAGTGCTGAAGATGTCGTTGCTAATTGAAAGATCAAAATGCTGAAGATGTTGCTAATCAAAGACTGGAGATGTTGCTGATGATGAAGACTGAGGATTGAAGATGAAGACTACATGATGTTGAAAAGCTTCAAATGATTTATAGATGTGTTACCCTGTTGACGTTGATGATGTCCCCTATCTCTACTCTTTTTGTTGATGATGTTGTTGTAGAATACCCTTCTCGTTAAGGGGGAGTGTTGAAATATTGTAACTTCGAAGAATATTCTATATGTATCTTTTTGTGGTCCTCGATGGTCCTACTGGGAGAACCACTTGTATTACATTGTACCCCGATGCTCCTAATCGGAAGAACTAATAAGAGTCATGAGGTAGTCCCCTCTAATTGTAAAGGTGGTTCATCAGCACCCCAGTGTGGTTACTTGAGCCTACATGTGTAAATCGAGCCTACATGATTTAACTCGAGCCTACATGACAAATGAGTTAACTTAAGTGAATGGATGAATATAAATAGAGGTGTAGTGCTCCTCATTTGTGACACACACTCACTTGGAATAGCACACTTGTGGAGGAGAGAAGTTGCTGGAGAAGGAGGAGGATCAGGTTTTTGATCTCCTTGTTGGTTTTACCTTTTTACCTTTTGGGGGCATCTATATTGAGGAAGCTTTTGCTGGGTTTTTCCCTTTAGGGTTTTCCCAGGATAAATCTGTGTTGTTCTTGTGATACTGTTTCTTTCAGTGATCCTGTTTATATGCTTTTATTATGAAAAATGAAATGATATACTGATGTCTTAGCTAAGCATATGAAAATTTAACACGCTTTGGGTTACAAAGAGATGGTCATGCTTATCGCAATGACAATATCAATTAGTAGGCAGTGCGCATTGGTGCAAGAATTTTGGCCAGCAAGGTTGTTCGCGACAATCGACCCATCCAATGCAATTCGAGGGTTGTCGCCTGTGCCCAGAAATGTGTCGAGGGAGTACAGATGAATTGGTCTTTATTTCTGTTGAATCAGTTACTTGAGGATGCATTTGCTGCTTAGATGAGGTGGCCTTTTTCTTATATTTGTCTTTTGATTCTCATCACTCTCGTTGCATGGATGGAACCGAAGGACTACCAACCAATGGCAGTTAAGGAAATCAAGGTTTGTCGTAGTGCCCGTTATCAGAACCTCTGGTGGGTCAAAGAACCCAATCACCAAACCAACTGCACTATTCATTTCTAGATCTATTTGGAAGAGCTATAGACTACCGATGTCGTCATTCCTAGAGTTTCTCCGTACACTGTGGCCAACTATCAGCGAATCCTTTCAATTTTCTATTGGAACCCACTTCATTCATATTCAAGATAGGCGGGATCCTGATCGATAGTTTGTTACCATTGCCTTATAAGGTCACCATAGAAGAGTTGGATACTATTTTTCAAGATTGGCCAAGGGACTGGCGTGTCCTGGTGATTCAAGAAGAGTTAGATAAGGAGCTACCCCTAGAGGCCCCTAAAGACCCTACCCCACTGGATTTGAGCATCCATGACTCTAACAATGATTCATCGACATACCTTGAATATATCCTACAGAGGATGTGGGAGGAGACATGCACTAAGTGGCAACAGGAGTACGAGGTCGATAGTGGTTACAAAATGGGGATAGAATACCAGCTACAGCATCTTATCAATGCCATCATGGATTCATTTACAGCTGCCACTACGGCGATCCGTGAATCTAACCATGAAGAATTTGGTGTGGTAAGAAGTAGATTAGAGTCCATTTTTTATATTGTTTCCAAGCAACCATTGGCGAGGCCTTTGATATAGGATAACTGGTCGATCAACACTAAGCCCCAGGTTAGGATCATGCAAGTTCCCCTGACTTCGATTGACGCCAACTATGAAGAAGTGCACCAGCAGCTACACTCGATCTAGAGTGTGATGTTGGATCTGAACAAATTGTTTGCTATAGCATTGGTCGAGTTGCAGCATGGCACTGCATTGGAATTGGCAGCAAGGCAGACTGAGTTGACTGAGGGCTATGTTCAGTCCAGTAATACCATTGCGAAGCTACAGAAGCAAGCCAAGGAGATGCACCAGGTCCGTGTACAGTTAGCATAGGAGAATTTACAAGAAATCAATCAGCTGAAGGCAGCACAGGCTGAGTTATAGTGGAAGGATGCTAAAGAGATCATCAATCTAAAGAAGGTGCAAGATCACCTTATTATTGAGCAGGTGCAGCTGTGTGCAAGGTGTAGTGAATGTGATCATGCTATTTCTGATGCCTATCAAAACATGTTTGACAGCACCTCAGAATTCACCCCAATCAAAACGTCCAAGCGCTTAGCTTTAGGACACTAACTTGATGCTCCAGGCTCAGGTACAACCCACAACACCACTGGAGCAAGTTGCGGAGCGCAAGACCTCCATTGAAGAAATTGCCACTCAGTTCGGCACCATGGAGCAAGAGGCTAAAACTATTATGGAGACAACCACATAGTTTTGGAAAAGTATTATTCAGGATGAGCAGCTTGATCAGCTAACGGTGTAGGTGCAAGAGGTAGAGGGTCAATTGACAACCCTAAAGACGTCGCTGAAGGCCATTTTGTTGATGGTACAGATCACCTGGGTCACCGAGTTGAAGGATCTACAACAACGAGCTTCTAGGGCCCAAGAACGCCAGCCAAAGCACCACGAGCAGCTCGACGAATTCTAAGAAATCGATGGCCAGTTGGTTTTTAAGGCCGTCACCACACTCCAAGCCATTCAACAGAAGCGTCAACAGGTTGACAGTAAGGCAAATGAGGATCACCCCATCCAGGAAACTCTGAATAATTGTCAAAGTATCGCCAATGAATTCCAGCTGCAGGTCCATGAAGTTGCGCAGTAGCTTGAATATTTTAAGGACAAGATGTCAACCTACACCCTATTGACCTGACATGGCTCGAGGGTGAGCCACAAAACTGTGTTGGGGGCCTGTTGGCAAGGTGTTTGGGACAAGTGAGTTACACATCATCATGACAAATGCGTAAGCTCATGCGGTACTACGCAAGGGAAGATTGCCACGCTAAGCAGGAAAATAACCATTTTTTAATATTTTATGTATATTTTGACCAAGTTTTGTTGCAATAGGTCAGTAGCAGTTAGAAGTCAGTTATTAGTGGACCCTTGATGTAATGGCATAAGCCTAATTAAAGATCCATTTTTGGAAATATAGAAAGGAGATAGAGATAGAGCATCATATGTGAGCAGTTGGGAACAATTGTATTGCATGAGCGATTGTAGGGGATACGATCTGGTGCGATCTATCTTATGGAGATTTTCCTGTCTTGATTGCGATTTTATTTGGGCCTCTTTCTAATGTATGCAGTCTCCAGTTTTGGAGAAGGATTATGTAATGTGGTGCATTTGTGAAATATTAATATATGATGTGATGCATATGGCTCAATTCTTGTCCATTGTTATAGATCTGTTGTGATGCTGCGGCTCTGTTTAGTTAAAATGACTTGTTATAGATGTGATTTAGTGTCTTTCTGCTATATCAACGTGATCTATGGGTTTTAAGATGATATATTTTATGCATGATGTGTGATGATGAACAATGCTGCGATATTTTGATACTGTATGAGGACTAAATAAGTTATGATATCCCTCCATAAGATCCCCATATCCTCCTTCCCCACTGTCAGAAACTCGGTCCTCACAGATCTCCCTTGAATGCCTCAGGTGAGACCTCATCTACTCCACGGATGTTGCCATGTAGGTTAAAACCTATCTAGGTCAGTGCTCAGGGAGAGTGCACTGCAGGGTGTTGACAGAGCGGGAACCCCTGTTGACAAAGCTTTGTTGGTGGGATTCACCAAAAAGCACATGATTACTTACCTTTGTGTTGAGCGAGAAGCTCTGGAACACATGAAAATATAATTGGAAGTGTTGGGCATAAGCCCTGGAGCCTTCCATGTTGATATTGAGCATAAGCTCTCGAGCATCAGATCCTTGGCCATTGTATCCCTAGGTGTATCGTACAAGTACATACCAACATTAGTGTTGAGTGAAGAGCTTTGGAGTTGCACTAAGTTTGTAACTCCCTATTTATAGTGTTAATTATGGGCTCTGGTAAGCACTAGGGGTTACTGAAAAGAATTAATAATCCTGAGTGAAAACAATTCGAGAAAAATATGGATCTCATCATACTTATTTTTTAAGTGATTAAATGAAATTTTTAATTTCTATATTCTCATTAAGTACTGAATAAATACCATATTATATGAGGGAATCCAACATGCAAGGATGTTTAAAATTACCTAGCCTAGTAGACCTAACCATCTACCTGTTGCCCTTAATGAAGAAGTGTCATTAATTCTAGGGAGCATGGTATAAGATTCTCAAAGACCAAAGTTAACAAATGCTATATTATTATGTATTTTATACATGGTATGTATAAAGAATAAATATAGTAATAATATTAATTATGAAAGAAAGAAAGAAAATCTCCATCCATTATTTATTATTATTAAAAGATAATAAATAGTACAATACCTACAAGGGTCTAACGAGGAACTAGTTGAAAGTTCCTAAGTTAAAGTATTAAAACCTACCCAAATTAATTAAAAGAGGGTTAAATCAAGAAATCAAGGTTTCTTGATTTAACTATCCCTTTGACTAAAAAATATGTCTATAAAGACTCAAGCAAAGGAAAGGCTTGGGGTGTTGATTTATCTTTTGGGAGTCATTATTCTACCTATTTTATCTCAAATGAATTCTTGGAGAACAATTTCCTACAAGGAAAAGGAGAACTAAGCCAGAACTGATATACTAGTTAGGGAACCCTACCTTAGGAGCTCTAAGCTACTTGCATGTTGGAATCCAACATGGGGGGATCCGGATTGAAACCAGGAATGGTTTCAGGTCATGGTTAGGTGGAATGTGGTAGTTCCCAAGTGATTCAGTCATCTAATACAGAGGTCAGATATTCCTATAAATTGTTAATGCTAGTTATTTAAGTGTACAGGTTCAACCATTAAGGGAGCTTCAAAAATTACAAGTATGAGATCCTAGTCTGCCTGTTTCAACTTCTAGCATAAAATTTGGCTGAAATAGGTAAAGGTTCATATTATATCTCCTAACCCCATGTATTAGATTCTCTATTTAAATCTTCTAGGGTTTACATCTTTAAAGTATAACCCTAGGTTTCAATTTAGTTCATATGCTTAAGTTACCAGAGTTTATTCATTTAAGTTTACTTTTTTAGTATCTTAATGTTTAAACTGTGTTTTATTGCAAGATAGGTTTTATTTCAAGTCTATTATATAGCTTCTCTTTAGCCTATTTTACTCTACTCACAGATTCCATTTGTCAGTAGAGCTATGTTAAAAAAATACTAGCTCAGATCTAGGATTTCATTTAAAACCTAGGTCTGTATTACTTATTTAAAATTTACAAGTAAGCTAACAAGAACACTATTTATAAATATGCATTAACCGTTCTGGAATAGAATACAAATATAATCTACCCAATAATACTTATATCTAAATAACAATTTATAAACATTCCATATTAAAATCCAAGGTACAAACTAGCGAAGACCTTTCAAGGTCTGTATAATTAAATATACATTAAGTAACAAACCATTTTCCATTAAATAAACATTATCATAATCGTATGCATAAATCATTTAAGATCCATCTAATATTACTCATGGCCATGACATAACAAGTAGCCAAGTAAAATTTCAATAATGAAATAAAAACCCTTAAGTTGCACAAAGGTCCTAGTATCAACCCCTGTGGGTATCCAAACCCAAATCGCAGGTCATAATAGAATCCATCTTAAACATGTATACGCAGTAATCATTTAATTAACAAGGCATTCATTCCAAATAACAATTAAAAACATGTAATTACATTTATATACACGAATCATTTCTTTTATTTAAACTCATCATAATCTTTAAATAGTCTGTAGTAATTATAAGAGATGATAGGAATCGAATCCTGTAGGCACCTAAATCCCAATTTGCAGCCATTCATTTTATTTACATATTCATTAAATCAACAATGACCAAGATTTGAATCTTGTAGAGTCATTCTACAATTATCAAGGCAACGCTATACACAGGGTGTATGTGGGCTACAATACAAAGTTAAACACACTACAGCAAGGTCATGAGACCCCGTGTTTGCACTCACGTTGTAAGCATGGCCTCGGCCACATTAACTAAATACACATTCCCTTAAAAGTAAACCCTGAGATATTGTATTCATGTCAACAAGTCAACCTATAGCAATGATAACCATCGTGGGTTTACACCCATGGCTCTTTCACATTCCACATTACATACTAATAAAAGAAACAATAAAGAATTGCAACCATCCAAGCTATCGTAGTAACCATGGGAACTGCTCATGCCATACACGGCATGGCCTCAACCTGTACACTGTCAAGTATTATAGCTAAGAAATAAATATAAGCATTTATACACAGACCATCCATAAAGGAGAATGGGCCACATAAATCAAATATTTTAAAATAACAATGCAATATCAAAAACACATGATAGATTTATTTACACAGTAACCATTAAAGTCTTCAATTGAAGTTTACACAATCATGCCAAGGGATATGGAACCATTGCAATCATAGGTGTTGCCCAGGATTAAAGTCCCAAACCAAAACATGATTTGAATAAACAAAACACGGAGTGTGTTAAAAGTCCCAAGGTTCCCCATTCCTTTCTAATAGCACCATTATTTTACAAACCTGAGCCTTGTAAACACGGGCCCAAAGGCCAATCTAAATCCCATGGTAAAACCCCAACCAACAATGTGATATAACCCAGTCCTACCCATAATGCCGAGAGGTGACAAACGCAAGCTTGTCTAAAAGGATTACAGTGCACCTTATGGCATCATCCTTGAACTGACAGCGAAGCTCTGAGCCACCCCAATCCTCACAACCCCTATCACCTGCAACCACCAAAATGATGATGGATGAGAAGCATGAAACTGAATGAGCCATGAAGAAAACATCACATGCTTCCATGAAACCAACAAATTATATCTTCGTTAACCAGGGAGTCATCTCCATGCACTACGCAGAGCCAAGACCAAACCATGAACGAGCCAAGCAAAACGACCAAGTCATTCGTGAAGCCAAACCCTAAGCTTGAGCTTCCCCAAACCCCAAGACACATTAATAGCACCATCCTGGTGTCCATTATCAACCCAAAACCCACATCTCCATAGCTTACAATCGTTTCATTAATGTTGGTCTCCATTCCATGCAAAGGTATTAAACCCCATTGCATAATGTCAAACCATATGTTATAAATTGCCACCCCAATGCTTAATACAAGGTATAATTGTTTATTCCATGCAATATATATGCTAACCCAAAGTCAATATCCAATGCAAAAGTATCGTATGTATTATATAACCATAGGTTAAGCCTTAAATTGTTTCTTTCCCGTTTTCCTAATCGTTATGCTTAGAACCATGGCATATGAAATATGCCATGGTAGTATTTGTTATGTATAAAATCGAGGTTTGATCTTTAACCAAGATTATAACTTGCCAATAAAAATAAAAGATATGTTAATGCTTATAATAAAATAAACATGAAATACAAATAGGATGGGATAAGAATAATTGATCAGAAAATACCTGATAATAAATAGTAGGTGCTTTAATGAAAAATCTTCAATTTTTACGTAACTAGTTTATCGTCACTAGGTACACTTGTATGTAAACAAGTCAAGAGGTGCCTTAATTCAATAGAACTAAGTAAGCCTGCTAGACAAGTAGACACTTTACCTCTCATACTATCATGGAAGAACTAGTCCTGCCACTCTGCTCACTTTGTTTCCAAGAACAAAGTTAAGTTAGAACCTTGTAAATAATAAGTAAACATATGCATAAATGAACGAAGTATATAACCAAGTAACTAACACATACACACCAATGTATGAACATGAAAATAGTTTAATAACCAGATCCATGTCATCTTAAGTAAAATACAGTAACAATAATGACTGAAAGTAAATGATAGAACGTAAGAACAACTTACAACCAAACAGTGGTATAGTTAGTGTATGTTATATTTATGCAAGTTAAATAATGTTCCTCATAGGTAGTTTCTACTAGCGTAATAAATAAAAAAACAAATTTTGGGGACATTACAAGTGGTATCAAAGCCTAGTTTCAATACTAAGATACCTATGGGTGTACCAAGCAGTCACTGCAAAGAAAATAAAGTATGTTATTAAATTTTGTTATGGACATAAATTTTTCCTGATATTAAAATTTTTTGTAATTACAGGAATTTTTACAGGAACAGTTCCGATCATGAATATGAAAGAGGATAACAACCGGCAAGGAAAGATGAACATCCCCACCCTGAAAGAAGAACTGGTGGTAGAATTAAATTCTGATATTTTGAAGACCATAAACAGTCTTCAAGCAAAATTGAAAAGTTTCATAGAAGATATTCTGAACGAAAGGAAAGAAAAATAAGCCATAAATGAAGCATTACTAAGAAATATGACGGTAGGAAAACCATAGGGTAAACCTACTCAGTCCACAAACAAATCCAAAAGAAAACCTTACCATAAATGAGCCAGAAACCCAAGAGAAGAAGAAAAAGAGGAATGTGCCCCTAAAGCAACCAAAGGAGACCATCATAGTCCTTCGAGTAATGACTCTTTTTCTCCACGCAGAAAGAAGTAAAGGAGCGATGACAGTCTTCAGGGGGAATTTACAAAAATTAGAGCCCCGACCTATGAAGGTGAAGTGAACACTACAGAGAAGGCTGAAGAGTGGTTTCTAGTTATGAGAAAATAGTTCCAAGTGCATAACTACTCAAGTGAGATGAAGGCCCGAATTTCCATCTATAACTTGAATGGCAAGGCGGCAAGGTGCTGGAGAGATTTAAAACACACCAAGAAATATGAGCTAAGAGAAATATGCTCGGATAACTTCCAAAAAAATATTCCAAGAGAAAGATATGTTGGAAAGGTTCTTTGACCGAAAGGTGAGAGAGTTTCACAAACTATGTATGGGATCCATGACTATGCACGCTTTTATTAATAGATTTCTAGATCGGTTACATTATGTACCATACATTAAGGATGAAAAGGTAAATATCCAACAGTTTTTAGGATGTCTTCCTCCCAAATTTCTGGAAAGGATTGGATTAGACATGTCAAAAAATTTGGATACCACACTACACAAGGCCAGGATCTGCTATGAGCATGGGCAGTTATGGCAAGAGAACATGAACCAAAACAGAGACAAGTCTAATAAATTTTCTGATAACTGCAAACCTAGGTCTAACCCTCAACCAGACATAAAGTAGAATAACAGCTTATCAACAAACAAGAACTTTAACTAATCTGATACCAAGCCATATGTACCAACTCCTAATGGTAACAAGCCAGTAGCAACTTGAGCCAACGCTACCCCGCTACAAATAAAGTACTAGAAATGCAGCGGGCCTAATTATGCTCGATATTGTAAAAGCAAGACCAATGGGGTCTTGCATAACTTACAAGAAGAACCGACCGTCGAGGACATAGAGGAGCACCATGGATTTATGCAACATCGGATGGCCGACAAGAAGACCATCAAGCTACAATAGTTGAGATAGAAGGTAAGATCTTGAAGTACACTTCTATTTCAATACTTATTGATCTCGGTGCTTGTCGAAGCTATATTTCACCTAAAATTGTTGATGTATGCAAACTAGGAAAAGTAAAGCATGATAAACCTTGGAAGGTACAGTTAGCCACATGTACGAAATGGAAATTTTCAGAAATAGTTAAAGATTGTGAAATAAACCTGAATGGTTTTCCTACAAAGTTAAACATGAACATCCTACCCTTAGGATCGTACGATATGTACTCATCAGCATGGAATGGTTGGAACAACACGATGTCAAGCTTGATTGCTTACACAAGTCAATCTTGTGTACTGATAACCAAGGAAACCAAGTAAAGGTTCGAGGCATTCTGAAGAAAGTTTTCGTAAGAAAAATATCTGCCTTACAAGCAAAGAAATTCATTAGGAAGAGATGCAAGTTGTTTGTAGTAAACATCTGATACAAAGAGTTTGAAAGAGAACAACGCATAAAAGACTTCCCTGCTCTTAAAGAATTCAAGGATGTGTTTCCCAAGGAAATCCCAGGATTACCTCCGAAACAAGACCTATAAGTTTTCCATCGAACTAACCCCGGGATCAGTTCCGGCTTCCAAAGCATGAGTGCACCAAAATTGGTGGAACTCAAACTGTAGTTGCAGGAGTTGATATAGAAAGGGTATATTTGACCCAATGTGTCCCCTTGGAGAGCACGCATACTTTTCATAAAGAAGAAAGATGAGACGATGCAGATGTGCATCGATTACCGTTAGTTGAACAAAATGACTATTAAGAACAATTATCCACTCCCTAGGATTGATGAATTATTTGATCAGGTGGGAGGAGCCAAAATATTTTCAAATATTGACATGTGATATGGGTACTATCAGGTACGGATTCGCGATGAAGAGATTCACAAAAACGCCTTTCGTACAAGGTACGAGCACTACGAGTTTGTAGTGATGTCGTTCAGGTTGACCAATGCATCGGTGAAATTTATGTGTATGATGAACAGCATATTTAGTAAATATATGGATAAGTTTATTCTGGTCTTTATAGACAACATCCTAGTTTATTCCAAAAATAAAGAGGAACATGAAGAACTCCTTCGCATAGTACTACGAGTGTTGTGATAACACCAGCTTTACGCTAAGTTTAGTAAATGTGATTTTTACATACCACATATATAGTACTTAGGTCACATTATCTCTGAGATAGAGACAGTTGTGGACCTAGAAAATATTCGAGCCATAAAGGATTGTCCTACCCCTACTAGTGTCAATGACATTAGGTCCTTTTTGAGATTAGTAGGATATTATCGAAAGTTCAATGAGAAATTATCGAGAATCACTTGCCTCATGACCACTTTGCAGAAGAAAGCAAATAATGTTTTATGGACTGCCAAGTGTGAAGAAAGGTTTCAAAATCTTAAGCATCTTTTGATGACTGTACCAATACTACAAGTTGTGGATGCCGATGCGATTTCATTGTTTGCGCGAATGCAAGAAAGGAAGGACTTGGAGGACTCCTCTTGCAAAATGATGACATGATATGTTATGAATCGCGGAAGTTAAAAGAGAATGAGCAGAACTACCCCATGCACGATCTTGAGTTAGCAGCCATCATCCATGCATTGAAGATGTGGAGGCACTACCTCATGGGAAGGAATTTCCTTCTGAAGACAGACAAAATGAGTCTGAAGTATTTATTCGATCAATGAGATATGAATGCGAGACAAGCCAGATGGTTGGATTTCCTTAGTGAGTACCATTTCGAGCTAAAGCATATTAAGAGAAAAGAGAACAATATTGTCGATGCTTTGAGCTGACAAACTCATATGATATATAAGGTGACTTTGTGTCAAACCAATGCAAACTTGCATGAGAGGATTAGAACAACGAACAGATTTGACCCTTTATATGTAGAAATCCTCAATAAATTCCAAGAGGACAGGTTGTTTCAACAACAAAAATAATACAAGGTAGACGATTCTCGACTACTATGGTCCAGGATACTCACGTAATTTCATCGGGAACCCTACTCGGGGCACCCAGGATATCAAAAGATGATATCCGCCATCAAGAGACACTTTTTATGGCTTAAGTTAAAGGCCAATATTGCAATTTTTATTGCAAAATGTCAGGAATGTCAGTTGATCAAAGCTGAGAATCAACATCCTTCAAGAATGTTGCAGCCATTACCCATTCTAGAATTGAAGTGGGAGGTCATTAGTATTTATTTTATCACCTGTCTACCAAAAAGTAAGAAGCAAAATGATTCGATTTTTGTAGTAATTGACAAGTTGTCAAAAGCAGCACACTTCATTCCTGAAGTCAACCTACAAGGCAGTGATCATTGTCGATATCTTCTTGAAGGAGATATTTAGATTGCATGGGATACCTAAGGTAATCATCTTGGATTGAGATGTTAAGTGTATAGGAAACTTTTGGAGATGTTTGTTCTTTGGATTAGAGATGCATTTGAACTTTAGCACTGCTTATCACCCACAGACAGATGGGCATATAGAAAGAGTAAAATGGATTGTTGAGGAGATGCTTCGGATGTATGTCATGAACAACCCCACCAATTGTGAGGATTATCTGCATCTTGCAGAATTTGCGTATAAAAATAGATATTAGGCTTCTACGAAAATGAGCCCCTTTGAGGTACTCTATGGACGGAAGTTTAGAACACCTTTTACTTGGGATATCTAGGTGGATCGGCTCATGTTAGGGTTTGATTTGTTAAAGGACTTGGAATAGTTGGTTACCAAGGTCCAAGTGAACGTTAAATAAGCACAAGACCACCAGAAACGTTATGCGGACAAGAAAAGAAAAGATAAAGACTATCAAGTAGATGAACATGTCTACTTGAAAGTAAAATCCAAATGAAGCTTGTTGGGCTTGGCTAGGTGTGGTAAGTTAGCATCTAGATTTTGTGGACCTTTTGAAACACTGGCCAAGAAAGGGCCAATGGCATATGAAATAGAGTTACCCACACACGTAAGAGTCCATAATGTTTTCCATGCATATTTGTTAAAGAAATATGTTTATGATACTAAACATGCAATTGATTGGTACTTATTATAGGTGGAACCTAAGGGAAAGTTTTCCCCTAGACCTCTACATATATTGGACAAGAGAGAGGTGCAGCTCAAGAAGCACACCATAGTCCAGTTGAAAGTGCAATGGAATCACTTTGAGGTTGATGAGGCTACCTGGGAGAATGAAGCCACCACGAGAAAGGATTGCCCCACCTTGTTTCATGATTTCATTCAGAGTCCCTAGAACACGAAGGATGGTGTTGTACTAAGAGGGGAGGGATGTAATATCCTGAATTTTGGACCTAGCACTTATAGGAATGAGCCTATTGATTATGATGTTATCTCAATGTTTTATTTTGATATATTGGGTTGAAGACCCCATTGCATATGAACATGATGAATTTTTTTATATATTGGGCGTAAGCCAATTATATATATATATATATATATATATATATATATATATATATGCTTGTTTGTGTTGGGCATGGACCCTGAAGCACATGATTGATGAGATGTTTTGTGTGGAGTGAGGAGCTCTAGAGCACATGAGTACTTACCTTTTTGTTGAGTGAGAATCTCTGGAACATATGAAAATATAATTGGAAGTGTTGGGCATAAGCCTTGGAGCCTTCCATGTTGATGTTAACCATAATCTTTGAAGCATCAAATCCTTGGATGTTGTATCCCTAGTTGTATCGTACAAGTACATCCTAGCATTAGTGTTGAGTGAAGAGCTCTGGAATTACACTAAGTTTGTAACTCTCTGTTTATAGCATTGAGTATGGGCTCTAGTAAGCGCTAGGGGTTACTGAAAAGAATTAATAATTCCCGAGTGAAAGTGACTCGAGAAAACTATTGATCTCATCATACTTATTTTTTAAGTGATTAAATGAAATTTCAAATTTCTATATTCTCATCAAGTACTAAAGAACAACCATGTTATATGAGAGAATCCAACATGTAAGGATGTTTAGAGTTTCCTAGCCTAGTAGACCTAACCATCTACCTTTTGACCTTAAAGAAGAAGTGCCATTAAGTTTAGGGATCATGGTATATGATGCCCAAAGACCAAAGTTAACAAATGTTATATTATTATGTATTTTATACATGGTATGTATAAAGAATAAAATAGTAAAATATTAATGATAAAAGAAAGAAAGAAAAGGTCCATCCATTATTTATTATTATTAAAAGATAATAAATAGTACAATACCTACAAAGGTCTAATTAAGAACTAGTTGAAAGTTCATAAGTTAAAGTATTAAAAATTACCCAAATTAATTAAAAGAGGGTTAAATCAAGAAATCAATATTTCTTGATTTAACTGTCCCTTTGACTAAAACGTCTATATATAAAGACTCAAGCCAAGGAAATGATTGGGGTGTTGATTTATCTTTTGGGAGTCATTATTCTTCCTCTTTTGTCTCAAGTAAATTTTTTGAGAAAAATTTCCTGCAAGGAAAAGGAGAACTGATCCAGAACTGATATACTAGTTAGGAAACCCTACCTTAGGAGCTCTGAGCTACTTGCATGTTGGAATCCATCTTGGGGGGATCTTGATTGAAACCAGGAATGGTTCCGGGTCATGGTTGGGTGGAACGTGGTAGTTCCCAATAGATTTGATCATCTAGTACAGAGGTGAGATATGCCTATGAATTGTTAATTCTATTTATTGAAGTGTACAGGTTCAACCATTAAAGGAGCGTAAAAAATTACAAGTATGAGATCCAAGTCTTCCTGTTTCATCTTCTACCAAAAAATTTGGCTAAAATAGGTAAAGGTTCATATTATATCTCCTGACCCCATGTATTTGTTTCTCTCTTTAAATATTCTAGGGTTTACATCTTTAAAGTATAACCTTAGGTTGCAATTTATTTCATATGCTTAAGTTACGAGAGTTTATTCATTTAAGTTTACTTCTGTAGTATCTTACTGTTGAAACTATGTTTTATTGCAAGCTAGGTTTTATTTCAAGTCTAGTATATAGCTGCTCTTTAGCCTATTTTACTCTACTAACTGATTCCATTTGTCAGTAGAGCCATGTGAAATAAATACTAGCTTCAATTTAGAGTTTCATTTAAAACCTAGGTCTCTATTACCTATTTAATATTTACAAGTAAACTAACCATAACAATATTGATAAATATGCATTAACCGTTATGGAATAGAATACAAATCTAATCTACCCAATAATAATTATATCTAAAGAACAATTTATAAACATTCTATACTAAAATCCAAGGTACAAACCAATGAAGACCTTTCAAGGTCTATATAATTAAATATACATTAAGTAACAAATCATTTATCATTAAATAAACATTATCAAAATCGTATGCATAAATCATTTAAGATCCATCTAATATTACTCATGGCCATCACATAACAAGTAACCAAGTAACATTTTAATAATTAAATTAAAACCCTTAAGTTGCATAGAGGTCGTAGTATCGACCCCTGTGGGTATCCAAACCCAAATCGTAGGCCATAATAGAATCCACCTTAAATATGTATATGCATTAATCATTTAATTAATCATGCATTTGTTCCAAATAACAATTAAAACCATGTAATTACATTTATGTACAAGAATCATTTCTTTTATTTAACCTCATCATAATCTTTAGAGAGTGAGTAGTAATTACAAGAGATGAAAGGAATTGAATCATGTGGGAACCTAAATCCCAATTCCCAACTATCCATTTTATTTACATACTCATTAAATCAATAACGACCAAGATTCGAATCTTGTAGAGTCGTTCTACAATTATCAAGGACATGCTATACACAGAGTGTATGCAGGGTACAATAACAAGTTAAACACATTATAGCAAGGTCATGAGACCTCGTGTATGCACTCATGCTGTAAGCGCGGCCTCGACCACATTCACTAAATACACGGTCCTTTAAAAGTAAACCCTGAGATATTGTATGCATGTCAACAAGTCAACCTACAGCAATGATAACCATCGTGGGTTTACACCCATGGCTCGTTTACATTCCACATTACATACTAATAAATGAAACAGTAAATAATTGCAACCATCCAAGCTATCGCAGGAAACATGGGGAGTGCTCATGCCATACACAGCATAGCCTCAACCCATACACTATCAAGTATTTACAGCTAAGAAATAAATATAAGCATTTATACATTGACCATCCATGAAAGCAAATGCGATATAAATCCAAGCTTTAAAAATAACAATGCAATATCAAAAACATAGGATAGATTTATTTACACATTAACCATTAAAGTCTTCAATCGAATTTTACACAGTCGTGCCAAGGGCTATGGCACCATTGCAAGCAATGGTGCTGTCGAGCCTTAAAGCCTCAAACCAAAAGACGATTTACATAAACAAAATGTAGAGTCTGTTAAAAGTCCCAAGATTTCCCATTGACTGTTAACAACATCATTATTTTACAAACCCAAACCTGAAGGAGAATCGAAATCCCATAGTAAAACCCAAACCAACAACATGATATAACCCAGTCCTACCCATAAGGATGAGAGGTGACAAGCACAAGCTTGTCTAAAAAGCTTACCGTGCACCTTATTGAACTGACAGCGAAGCTCTGAGCCATCCCACTCCTCGCCAACCCTGTCACCTACAACCACCAAAATGAGGAGAGATGAGAAGTATGAAACTGAATGAGCCACGAAACAAACATCAAACGCTATCATGAAACCAATGAAGCATACCTTCGTTAACCATGGATTCATCTCCATCCACTATCTAAAGCCAAGACCAAACCATCAACAAGCCAAGCAAAACGACCAAGTCATTCGTGGAGCCAAGCACTAAGCTTGGGCTGCCCCAAACCCTGAAACGCATTAATGGCACGAGCATGTTGTCCATTATCAACCCAAAACCCACATCTCTATAGTTTACAATCATTTCATTAATGTTGGTCTCGATTCCATGTGAAGGTCTTAAACCCTATCGCATAATGTCAAACCATATGTTATAACTCCCCACCCCAATGCTTAATACTAGGTATAGTATAATATTTATTCCATGCAATATATATGATAACCCAAAGTCAATCTCCAATGCACAAATATCGTATGTATCGTATAACCATAGGTTAAGCCTTAAACCATTGCTTTCCCATTTTCCTAAGCATTAAGCTTAAAGCCATGGCATATGAAATATGCCATGGTAGTATTTGTTATGTATAAAATCAAGGTTTGACCTTTAACCAAGATTGTAACCTGCCAATAAAAATAAAAGATATGTTAGTGCTTATAATAAAATAAACATGAAACACAAATAGGATTGGATAAGAATAATTGATCAGAAAATACCTCATAATAAATAATAGGTGCTTTAATGAACAAGCTTCATTTTTTACGTAACCAGTTTATCATTGCTATGTACACCTGCACGTAAACAAGTCAAGAGGTGCCTTAGTTCAACATAACTAAGTAAGCCTGCTAGACAAGTAGACACTTTACCTCTCCGACCATCATGGGAGAACTAGTCCCACCAATCCGCCCAGTTTGTTTCCAAGAACAAAGTTAAGTTAGAACCTTGTAAATAACAAGTAAACATATGCAGAAATGAATGAAGTATATAACGAAGTAACTAACACATACACATCAACGTATAAACATGAGAATAGTTTAATAATCAGATCCATGACATCTTAAGTAAAATACAGTAATAATAATGACTAAAAGTAAATGATAGAACGTAAGAACAACTTACGACCAAACAGTGGTACAGTTAGTGTACGTTCTATTTCTGCAAGTTAAATAATGTTCCACATAAGTAGTTTTTACTAGCCTAATAATTTATTTATTTTCAATTTTTTGGGACATTACATTGTACTAAAAAGAACACACATGCACATGGATAATTATATGAACCTATCCCATTGGGGGTTTCTTATATAAGAAATTTGAGTGTCCTTGCTTGATATGACATTAAGGGAAATTGTTGTTGGGTGGTAATCCTACCAATGTTTAACCCAATATAGAATCAATTTTATTTCTATAAATATCTTGTTGATGAGTGAGTAAAGGGGTCAACATGTTGGTGGAACCAGAAAGGAGATGATCCCTCTTACAAAAAGAAAAGATGAGTGTTGGGAAAAGAACGAGGAATGTCCAAATTTTATTTATTCTATATAAATTCAAAATGTTTATAAAAAAAATCAAATTTTAGAAAAAATGATATGCAGAAAGCACCCTAGATGAGAGAAAATGAGGAGATATTATTTTTTAAAGGTTGATTTCCATGAAATGAGATACATTCTTAGCTAATTTTTATACTTTGGATACAATTGATGTTTGATTTTCCAAAAATCCTCTAAAACCTACAAATATGAGAAGTGCCCTCCCATGTGACTCGTTTGCACAACCACTAGTAATTTAGCTAGCTTCATAAAGAATTTGAATTTTCCTTAAAGTACTCTCACACCATGTATTAACACATGCACATGACCACAAGATCATAATAAAACAACACACAAATTGGCATAAGATATATTAAAACCCTTGAAATTGAAGCAATCACATAACATTGGGTAGTGCTCAATTATATTTTTTAATGTTCTTTTTCATTAGCAATGAGGACCTAGGTACTTTATTCTAGCGTGGATATTTGCATACATATTGTTCTCTTATTTTTAGTTCATTAAACCAATAACTAAAAAATTCTCCAAATTAAAATTACTTAAATTTTGTATTTATCCATGTAATGTAAATTGTAATTTATTTATTATACATACTTAATAATTTTGTAAATAATTTACATATAGTAACTATACACTAACACATTATTGACTTACAAATTATTAACATACAAAAACTATCTCATAATCCAAGTTTTAAAGCTGTAATGAAGTTTTCTATTAACATTACACCAGCTATTTTATCACCTTTTGTAAATCCTTAAATTTTATATCAATTTGATCTTCAACTTGAAAATAACTTGTTCTTAAACTTAAAAATGTTTGAAAATATATAAATATAAGTTTTCTTTAAACTTACAATGTCCCTTTTGTATATTTCTTTACTATTTATTGATAATCAGGTCATTCAAATTATTTTTGACATTAATATCTTTTAAAAAAAAAGTTATAAAAACAAAAAACAATAATATTTCATGTTTAAAATATTAAAAAAATAACCAAAAACAAAAAAACAATAATATTTCATTTTTAAGATATTAACCTTAAAAACAAAAACAATAATATTCCATATTTCTTTTAACAGTTTTAATCATAAAACACCATTGCAAATAAATTACCATAGAAACAAAAGCAATAATGTTTGACGTTTCCTTTAAAAATTATAACCAAGTTATAACCATAAAACAATATTGTTAGATTTTTGTATGTGTGTGAGTTATTGCCCAAGGTTTGTTTTAATATATATAAAGAAAAAGTCTAAAAAATAGTTTAAAATATCCATGGAAACTTCAACAAATATATATTATCCTATGTTATCTTATTTGTACATTGCAAGTACCTTATAAACTATGTATGTATCACAAACAATAGGTCATTCTCAAATAGCAATAGATGCATTGTCTGTGCGGAAAGCTGGTTGCCTTCACTATATTAACTTCTCTGTGCACCAAATTAAAGTACAATGCCATCGGTAATGCCGGACCATTAACTTAATTACAAACAAATATTAAAATTTCATATACAAAAGCAAAGATAACGCTGAAAGTCCAAGCCAAATCTTGACCTCTCTGATAGGATAAAACCCATGAACCTACCATAGTGCTTGGGTTTTCCGAGTCGACCTTCAAAGCCGGGAGATATATACTCAAAGAGCAATGTCTTTCTGGCCAAGTTGATCAGCCACCATTAGGGTTTCGGCGATCAACTTCTGTGCGCGTATGCTTTTAGCTTCCATTCGCATGCTATCAGTCTTATCCATCTTTCTGTACGGCTTCTTCACTCTCAAACCTTTTATCTTCGATTTGAGACTGTACAACAGATTCTCCAAATGGTTCCCCATCCCTGCAAAACAAAACACACACAGCTGTTGCATGGAAGGTTTAGGCCTTCACAGACGCTCTTCTCTCCTCACTTCTTCTGTTTTGTTTGCTTACGGACATATTCACAGTATGCAGTTCAGAGAACTCTTTGGAATCCTGCAATCTCACGCATACAACACAAAAACACAAACGTAATTATGAAGTTAGTTATTTGAAATTTGATTCTATCGCAATGGATAATCATTTTTCATGGCTGTTAGAAACCCTAAAACAACACAGAAAGAAATGAATTTGAAAATACAAGAAACTTTCGCGTCTCGGAATGCAATACACAGAAAATAATAGTTGCAGTGTTTACCCAAATCGCCTAACAGGCTTGGAATGACTGAGGTAGCCTCAACAGCCGGTGGTACTTCATATTTTTCTGCAAGCTTTCTGTACAGACCGGTTGCCGTATATATAATACAAGAATTGAACTTGGAGATATACAAAGTGGGCATTCATTCAACTTTCAAGCATTAAATAATCGCACCAGATTCCACGCTGGTCCAATAAAGAGAAGATTTGTGGTGTAGATTGCGTTGCGTGGACCTACAGTAGGTAGAGATTAAATACCCAGCAACTAAATGCTACTTATGACCCCACAGCATTAATAAGCAACGATGATGTTGTTCAAACTTTGCTCCTCAAATCTTATCTGAACATGTCCATCTCATTAAATACATAATAACTTCATCTGTCGTTGGTTGAACGTGTCACTCAAACTGTGAAACTGAGTTGCCCATTGACTCGGATTGTAGTTTTATCAGGCAGAAAATGGCACTGGCATGCATGGTTTATTATGTTTTTTTTCAAAACCATGGCCTATTGTGTTTTTTGTTTTTTTTAACGGGAGAACTTTTCTAAACGGCCTAAATGTTGGCCAGGACATAATCCCAAACTGCCTAAATGGCCATGGCCATAATGGCCATGGCCTGGACATAACTCCAAAAGGCCTAAATGTTGGACATAATCAACAGAGAATAGGGCTACCACCTTAATAGTACAAGTTTTTCCCAAACTGCTACACTTCTTCATAAAAAAATCTAAACCAAACTTCAATCAGAGAAACCATCAAACTCTAAAGCTGGCTTCTGAACTCAACCCCTGTCTTTTGTATTTATAATCCATCAAACCCTACGACTGGCTCCTGAACTCAACCCCTATCTTTTGTATTTATATTCGATGTTTGTAGATACTTGAGCTTATAAACAGTGTCAAAGAATTAATTGTAAACCATCTTAACTAAGCATGATGCAAATTCCATGCGTGCTCGCCTGGTTGGAAGTTGAAACTACAGTTAATAGTAGTTTGCACGCTGGTTTACACTTAAAGTCAAAGGCAAAAGTTTTTGAACAATTAAGATACAGCGGTGACTAATCTATCACGAGCGGCATTGAATATTCTGTCCCCCAAGGTTTATCAATGGACAAAGCTTTTAGAAGATTTGAAATATAAAAGGATGACAATAAAATATAAGGTATAACTGTAAATATGTATTTAGCTAATGCTCATACACTAAATTATAATGAAGCGTCATGTCAATTTTTTATTTATTTTTTAAATGTCAAGTTTCAATTTTAATCTTAATAAACAGTTGCTTTATTAGATCCTTGATTTGCATAGATTTGTTCATTAGTTCTGATTGCCTATTTTTCTTTGAATTTTTAATTTTTTCATATCTCCACTTACCATAAATTTTTATTATTGCAACTTGTTTCAAATTAGCCACTTTTAATTATAAATCTTTTAAGATTATATTAGCCACTTTTAATTCAATTTTATTTTCTTAATTTGGTTTCTCTTCATTTATCCTCCCTGTTTAACCGAAGGTTTTTCTGAAGGCTTTTTTGGTAGTTTTGATTGCCCTAACGTTTTCTGCTTGGAGCATTCATTGTCACAATGAATGCTCTGGTTTCCTTGGAAGAAAAATGAATACACCTCCATCACCTCAGCACCTCTTTATGCGGGAGACCTTCACGTCACTGCTTCTCCATGACAAACTGTCCCTTTCACAGCACCGCCTATCTTGACTGCTTTGTTTTCGATGATCACAATCGTACTAAGCCTCCTGAGCGGAGAAATTATAGCATATACCTCTTTAACCCGTTGATACAAATCCAGGTTACCTTTCGTTTCAACCAATCCCAGCTCACCTAGATTTTAACTCAGTTTCTCGAGTGAAAGCAGCATCCACCTGCCCCATCTGCCCATTTCCAAACACATATTCAATCCACCTTGTATAAGTAAAATAACATGGACACATTCCCCTGTTGAATTAGTTGATCCAACAGTATAGGCAACATAATAAGTCAAGGTTGTGGCACCTCAGTCAATTCCATACCGAACAACGTCTCTTCATGTTTGAGTACCAGTACCTTACCTTGCCCACGTTCAGCAGATTTAAGTCTTAGTTCAAATTGATGACCATATCCATAAGTCCAGAAAAGAATCAAAGACATTAGTCGGGGTTGAGTAAGCATCCAAACCAATTCATGTAAAAGTCAATTCATTTAAAAGTAGTTCCCTTTGAGATTAAAACAAATCCTTAAAAGTTTGAGATACAGATCCAGTGCCCATTGTTGACTTTGATCCCACTCCCATGCTCTCCATACATGTCATGGTGGTTGCCTGAAAAACAGATCTTCCCTTTCCAATTATTGAAAGAGTAAGAGATAAAAAAACAGAGTATGCTCTGTTTACTCAAGAATATAAACAGTCAATATTAAAAAAGATTACACCGGACACAATTGAATAAAGAATAACATCCCTGTAGAGAACTTCTTTATTCATAAAAAAAAATGCTGATACGAATCAGCCGGAAACGCTTTCTCCAAGAAGGGGATTTTTCATTCATTTTATTGCAACTGTATTCCTAAAAAAAAAAAAGTACACAAAAGAACTAGGGGACAACTTCCTCTTGTACAAAAACAGAAGTCTATTCTTTATGCTTAAAAAATAAATGAAAACTGAAGATTAACAGTCGTTTAAAGAACTAACTGTTAAGCTAACTGCAAGATGAGCTTAGTCATCAAGCCTAACTCTTTCATTTTCCTTCTTGATTGCACTGAGAGTTATGGCGTTACTTAATGATGTCACTTTGTTTCGTAACTTTCGTTACTTAATCATGTCACTTTGTGTACAGAAAATAAAAAGTAATTCCTAGTATGGAGGAGATGTGTAACTTTTTGTAACTGTGTCACTTCATGTATAAAAAATAAAATGTAATTAAAATCATTTATGTTGGTTCATAAAATAAAAAATTGAATGGCTCTCTGTGCATGAAACATCTACTGGTGTTTAGGATGAATCTATGTTGGCGAGTAAGGGAATCATTCCTAATTGTCTTTGTAGTTCTGCAAATCGTTCTTTTAAAAGGGCTTTAGTGAAAACTATCAACAACTTCCCCTGTTGTTGGACAAAATTATAGCTTTACTGGCCCATTCTCAACTAAATGCCTGATATAATGATGATGGATTTCAATATGTTTGGTTTTAGCATGAAACACCGGATTCTTCACCATTACAATATTGCTCTTATTATAAGAATTAATGATGGTTGAACTTTCTTGTGCTAGATTTAAATCTTGCAAGATTTTTTTTACCCAAATAGCTTGAGTGCTTCCTGTTGTAACATGCATATATTCAGCTTCTGCATGAGTATTTGATTTTCAGCATATTTATATACAAGTTTGGCTGGATAATACTTCTATTGAAACCATTCTTCAAAAAATAACTATCAATGCTTGCATATTAAGCATGAGGGGCTCACTTCAAACCATAGAGGGCCTTTTTGTTCTTTATCTTCAATTTCATAGCTTGCTGGTTGTTCTACATAAACTTCCTTTTCTGTATACCCATGTAAAAAAACAGACCTTACATTCATTTGTGGCATAGTCCACTTGTTTTGTATTGCGATTGCCAAAACGGTCTTGATGTTGTCAAATCTTGCCACTGGGGTGAAAGTTTATATATAATCTACTCCCGTTGTTGTGAAAAACCGTTGGCAACGAGTCTTTCCTTAAGTTGATCCCCCAGAATCATATGTTGGTTGTTTTACTTTGTAGATCCATTTGACACCAATTGCTTGCTTGTCTTTTGGAAGCTCAACTAACTCCCATGTATTATTTCTTTGAATTGCTTTCATCTCAACATTCATAACATCAACCCACACTTTTTCTTTTCTTTTGTTGATTCTTCAAAAACAGTGGGTTCAAATGAAATATTATTAAATAAAGAAAAAATCTCAGATTGATTTGAAGTTCTATAATATATATCACTAAGACTTCTTACCTTTCTTGGTGGAATTGGACTAGAATCTAAATTTGAAGTTGGGCTGCCCTCGGAACTTGTGCTGCTAGATGAACTTGAGCTTTGATTAGAACTTGTCGAAGGAGGTTGAGTACATATTAGATCAGCTTTTTTTGTTAGCACGATGGTTGGATTTTGTTATTCTTCTTATTTCCACTGCCATATTCCCTCTTCATTAAATAAAACATCCCAACTTGCAAACAATTGCATAGTTAAAGGATTATAAACTTCATAACCTTTAGTTTCTTCAGAGTATCCCACAAATATACTGAGATTTTGTATCCAACTTTTGTTGCTTTTCATCTGGAATGTGTACATAAGCAATACAACCAAAAACTCGAAAATGACGGCTTATAACCACTTCATGCTTCCTTTAGAGTGGTATCTCTCGCTAACTTAGTGGGACAACGATTTAAAATATGTACTATAGTTGCCATTGTTTTTTCCCAAACGTCTGAGGAAGATTTTTTTGCCTTCAACATACTTCGTGCCATGTCCATAATGGTACAATTTTTTTCTCTCTACTGCACCATTTTGCTCGGGGGTGTAGGTAGATGTCAATTTCCTTTGATGTCATGAGATTTGCAAAAATTAGAGAATTCATTTGAATTGAACTTTCCACCTCTATCAGTTCTAATGACTTTGAGACAATAACCACTTCATTTTTTAGGCATAATTTTAAAATGTGGAAAACATTTAAAAGCTTATGATTTTGGTTGTATAAAATAAATCCATATATGATGTGAGAAATCATGAATAAAGGTCAAGAAGTAAAATTTCTTATTCAATGATGGAGTTTGCATAGGGCCACATATGTCTCCATGTACAAGTTACAAGTTGAAGAGAAAATTTTTCTCTCCAAGACTTGTTGAATGGAAAACTATCTCGATGTTACTTGCCAAGATTACACCCTAAACAAATTTCTTCTCTTGATTGGATTATAGGCAGTCCCTGAGCCATTTTCTTTTTATGAAGCAAGCTCAATCCTTTAAACCCAAAAATTTGTCCAAATCATTTGTGACATAACAATGAATCATATATAATTTCTTTAAGAAGAAGTTTAGGGTCAGATTCAACCTTTGAAGGAAACATCATGTTTTATGTAATTGGAACTTTGGCTACAAGAGGATAGTTATCAGTTTTATAATAAAAAAATGAAACATCTATTATAAAAAAATAGCTTTGTAATTTTCATCAAGAAGTTGTCCTACACTTGAATATTGTGCTACAAATTTGGCATTGTATGGTTTGTTGTTACATCAAAAACCTGTAGATATTGATAAATATCTGAAACCAAGAACGTGGTTGTAATGTCCCCGGTCACCTCGTGGACTTTTAAGATGATGGGAACTCATTCAGATGACATTTTGTCACTTTTTCTTGCTTTGATATTATTCTGTCACATTCCCCCTCAACCAAACCGACCATCGGAAGGAACGTTACACAAAAGTGGGCTTCCAAATCACCCAACCAATACCAAACAATGCGGAAATGTAAACATCCATAGGGTAGATTGCCTAATTATTCATTAATCTTTATTAATAGATCATTAACTAATTGTCCTAATAAACAAACCCGATGGTGATAAATAGTCTCGATTGCCTATTTGCAGCGTTTTGACTTTTCCAAGCCTTCCGACTGTTCTGAATGGGAAATCAAAATGAAAAATTGGTTCTTAACGAACCGTCCTCGAGCTCTCGACTCCAATTATTATACTATATACACCGAGAATTAGAATTCAGGACCACCCAACAAGTCTCAAGAAATAGCCTCCAATTTACCAACTCTGACTACCAGCTTTCATACGTCAGGAAACATAATTCAGAACTCCAAAATAGGTCCTCAATAGAATCACCTCGACGTGCAGACTTTAATTTTTTCGACATGAGGAGTCGAGAGTCGAAACTGCAAACTAATTTCCAATAGGCAACCTCTGACTTGCCGACTACGACTACTGTCTTTCGTACGTCGGGAGTCGGAAGTCGAAGCCCAAAACTATGTTGTTACAAACACTCCCTGATTTTCGAACTCCAATGTTTCCGATAGTGGGAATTGAAATTCAAAACTGCAAACTGATTTCCAATAGACAGCCTTTGACTTTCAAACTCTAACTACTATCTTCTGTACACCAAGAGTTAGAATATGGAGCCACAAATTGATTCGTAACAAAACCTCCCCGACTTGCTAACTCTGATGTTTTTGACATTGGGAGTCAGAAGTTGAAACCAAAAAACTAATCCTTCCACGAACAACCTATCGATCATGATGTTAGCACTTCTGCAACCGACCCGAACATGTTGTTTAACAACGTTCTTTGTTGTGATTTCCCCCCTTTCAGCCTTGGACTTATTTGACCATGGAAAATATGGGTTATTCTTCTTGCCTTGGACATCTTTGGCCATGGAAACAGTGGAAGGTTCCTATGAATAAAACGTGTAATGCTTAGTCATTTCATTCACTCGACCAAGGCATGAATACAAGCCTCTGATTGAAGGACTTGAGAAGGTGTAAATTAAACAAATACAATTAATTTACAAGTGCAAGTCATGCATAAACTATTATATTCATCACAAGCATAACAAGGCTAAATTCATACATAGAGATAAACTCATTTATAGACTATCAACAAACATCCTATTGAATAATTCAAGTTGTCGTTTCATTCAATTCAACCTGAATCAATATGCATCCATCAGATAGAAATTCTAGCATTCGTAAACAACATAACACTTATCTTTTAACTTAAGTCATCCAAGCAACTGGATATGTGAGGTCAACATTCCACCCAATCGCAGGTCTCTGTCCAACATATATTATTTCAATTGAGATACCACCCCGAGATAGTATTTATTATCCACTAGGAAGGACTATACCCCTTCTCACTCAGAGCACTTGATACACACACACACTCATGCTAAGCCATTTGATTGATGGGTTTATCAAGCATGTAGGGAAAAATAATAACCATAGAGCTACGAGCATCTCAATTGGCTTCAAACAGCCTTGGCACCAACATAACCTCTGACATTTATCCCAAGGAAGGTTTCCTTTTCTGCTACATAGTCTCTCAAGTGCCCCTTCCCTTTGCGCTACTCAAGGAAGGTATAGAAGGTCCAAGCTGGTAAAATGAAATATATTTCATTCCTTCACTAGTTTTTACCATCTAGATTGATTTCTGGTGCTTTCAATGTTCTCACACTTGGATGTCTCTCTAGACTCTGATTCTCCTATGGTCATTTCTAGGAATGCATTACACACTACTAATCGGACCGTGAATTACACTACACAAGATGGACCACTTTTGTTCCACACTGGAAATTGGATAGTGAATTTCATGTCATGTGAGCTACACTCTAAAACTACTATGAATTGAGTAGTGATTTCCACATGCTAGCATCATGATGGATGGAAACACATTTCCATGAGGTCAATTGACTTATGCCTTAAGCAACTCATCCCATACACGGCCATACCAAATTATGATTTCATCGCATGCTCCATTAAACTCATGACCTGATTTCTCAAGTACTTTCTTACACTAGAGTTACAGAGTGGCGTGGATGTCTACTTGGGTTCTCAAGATGACACTTGGTAAAAGAGGGTTTACTCTCCCACATCCCCTCACCTCTCCCTAGTGGATAACACATAGCCCCATCATTTTGTTGTTTCCTCCATACCCATCCTTATACTTTCTAATTGCATTACAAATATTTACATGCTTTTACATTTTTCCATGCCTTACTAGCACATGGTATAAGACATATATAATACTTTCCTTTATAAGCTTATCATTCACTAGTGAATCCTTAGCATTGAGCTCCTCGTTATGAATTTACATCACATATACACAATATTTACACATCAATCCAATACATTCAAAGGGTCCAAAATGGGACATTACAATAGCCCCATATTCTAGCATGGTGATTGGCCCACATTTACTCTGAACCCCCCCCGGCCTACATAACTCGAGGGATTTGAATCTATAACCTAAGATCTAACATCATGTAAGGTTTGTTGATTAAGTTGGAATTGATGCCAACGATGTCTGGTCATTGATGCCAACTGTTGAGTCCTTAGTGCCCCTTGTGGAGCCCCCAATGGTTATTGTTTAGTTTGTGGTTGTTTGTGTCAAAGGAGCCTTTTTGACCTTGTCCAAGCTCAAGCTTGAATCCCTTGGAGGCCTTGGAACAATGACAAAAGCCTTGGTTACCCATTGACTTGGTCAAGTGCCCCCAAGTTGTATCTTGGTCGAATTTGAGTCCATTGTCGAGTCCCTCACTCGAGGTTGATCTTTGGTTACTCGTCTTTGTGCTTCTTGTTATTCTTGTACTTATTTTGATCTCTTGATTGGTTATTGGATTGATGATGTGGCCCATGTGTAAATTCCTTTATGTGTTGATGGTGAATCCCATTGCTTGCATTGGATGGTCTTGAGGTTTTTAAGTTCTTGTAGGGTCCTTGAGTCCAAACGGTTAGATCTTGATCCTCTTGCATGTGGATATTTAGGTCTTGGAACCCACACTTATGGTGGTATGTTGGACCCCATTCTTATGCGGTGCTTGGTGTCCTTGAAATCTTAGCTATTGAACCCACATATATGTTGGTTTGATGTCCCTTGGACGCTATATGACCATTGGCATGTAGTAGCCTTATGATCATGCATATTAAGCCCGTAAGGTGTTGCAAACTAGTGGTGAGGTATTTGTACCCCTCTTTTGTGGTGTTGGTACTCTTATGGTGATAAAGATATATAGTGGAACCATTTGATATGTTTTGAATGATATGGATACGTTGAAGATGATGATGTTGAAGCCCTTGAAGTCCTTGAATCCATCTTGTATAATACTGATGATGTTCTTAAAAAAGTATTTGTTCCCACTTTATTGGTGGTGTTGGATTCCTTGATACCCTTGATATGACGAGTATATGGTGGATCCCTCCTCCTTGTTAATGTGAAGTGTATGGATGTGAAGACCATAGAATCGCCCATGCTCTTGATGATGTCCAAACTTTCCTTAGTCTTTTGTTTTACCCTAGCAGTGATATCTTGATTACTTTTCTCAATTGTTTGAGAGTTAAAGGCCCTCTAGTAGGTGAGACAAAGATAAATTCAAGTCTTCTATTACATTTTTCTAGGGAAGGGGTTGTAGGAATTGTGGTCTGGCTCTTTAATGGTTATACAACTGATGTGTATGCTTGGTTTTGGCTCCTTGTAATAACCAGTGATCTAGATGGAGGAGGTTTTCTAGTGCTTTGTTTAGGCGTGATTTACTATGGTCCTCCTTCTAGCGCCATTTGTTGATGACTTAAGGTTGTAGTTTCTAGAAAACTACAAGGGAATCAACAGGAGGAGAAAGTCCAACTTGAAGGGATTCACACAATCCCACACAGAGATGGTTTTATCCCCAAGTTGTTTGGGATGACTGAATCCTATGGATATAATGCCTCCACTGGCACAAGGTTTTTAGATCCAAGTGGATCTGTTATTCCTCTATGGAAGAACTGGGATGGTATTTAAGGATACCGTGGACTGAAACTGTTTAACCAAAATAGAACAGTAGGTGTGGATGATTTGTAGTAGAACAATTTGATATATGATTTAATTGGAAAAAGTTAATCCACTACAACAAATCCTGGAATTAGTGTCCATTTTTAGTGTAATTTTTTTTACATTGAGTGGTCAAACTAGACGCTAAATGGGACGCGTCATGGACAAAACTTAAAGCGTCTCAAAAAATGTCTTTTTTGCTTCCTAGATAACATCCTTTATGACGTCCAAAATAACGTCTATTTTTGTGCTTCCAGAATAGTGTCCAACTTTGCTTCCTACACAACGTCGAGGTTTGCTTCCTAAATAGTGTCATATTTTTCTTCCTAAGGTGTGTCTGCTTTTGCTTCTTAAATGAAATCCTTGTTAGCACCAGATTTGCATCCTTAATAGCACCATGTTAGCATCCAATATTGCATCCATTTTCGTTACCACTTTAGCGTCCCATTTTGCACCATGTTTTACTTCCAAATATGTGTCAATTTTTGCTTCCAAATTTGCACCAATTTTTGCTTCCTTCTATAAATTATTAATTATATTAGTGAGGTTAACATAACAATAACATTAATTTTACAATATAAATTTACATAAAACTGTTAATTTTAAGATATAATTTTAATTCATTATCAAAATTCAATAATTCAATATATTAAGACAAGAAAAACCATAACGTTGTCTTTACTCATTTATAATTATTTATAATTATTTATAATTATTGATCACAAATAATTCTTAAAATTGTAGTTTACATATTTATTAGATGAATTTATTTTTAATATTAATTACACACTATATTATTTTAATATGCTAAAGATATGTAAAATGTTATAAATTAAAGTTAAGATTTTATCTATGACTCAAAATTAGAGATATTTGCCTTATGAATTGATGGTCAAATCATTTTTATCATGCATTTCATTTGTTTATATCATTTTTTTTATATCAAGTTAACATAACAATAATATTAATTTTACAATATAAATTTACATAAAATTGTTAATTTTAATATATAATTTTAATTCATTATAAAAATTCAATAATTTAATATATTAAGACAAGAAAAACCATAATGTTGTCTTCACTCATTTATAATTATTGATGACAAATAATTCTTAAAATTGTAGTTTACATATTTATTAGAATAATTAATTTATAATATTAATTAAACATTATAAATATTTTAATATGCTAAAGATATGTAAAATGTTACAGTTAAAGTTAAGATTTTCTTTATGACTGAAAATTAGAGATGTAAAATGTTAAAATTAGAGATGTTGAAATAGTTTTAGCTAAAAAAAAATAGTAATTTTATTTCAAATATGAACAAAATTACATTCACATATGTATAAAAGGTAGATAAATACCTCATACATTGTCAACTAAAAACAATTTAATGTTTCCACACAAAACTTTTTACAGTTTTTACATTGGGTAGAGTATTCACAAATTAATATAAACAAGATTTAGCCACAAAGAAATAGATTACATATATCATATATCAATAAAGATATCCACAAAAAGTTTGTACATTAATCTTGTTCAAAACAACAAGTTATAGAACATGATAGTAACTATAAATGCTACCTAAATCTTGTTCTAAAAACTTCCAAAGAGCCAAAGAGAAGTTGCGTGGCTTCCTTGGAAATCCTATCAGCCACCTCCATTCAATTCCCCTATTATCTCGAAGGGCACTAGGACTGCTAGCAATTTGGATTTTGCTCTAGTGTGGCATCAACAACTTCTCGTCTCACAGCATCATTCTCAACATTATTGCAACAATTGAGGCAATTGCAACCATCACAATAAGTTCCAAATGCAAAGCATTCGCAATACAATTTTAGACACCGTGAGTTCTTGCAATTACATTGTTTTGATTTTTTTGGAGTGCCTTGCTTCAAGTCAAATACTGCTCTTGGCCTTCGTGCCCTTGGAGATTCTAGTTTTACAACAACCGTCGCCCTCGATGCAGTTTACAATGGGATCTCTGGAGAATCCGAAGACAAGGCCAGGGAACAAGCACCTCCATAGAACGATGTAAAACCTAGATGCCTGACAAGCTTTTTTGCTGGAACATCCCCCTTGCTTCTGCTGTTGAATAGAAGAATCCCCCAATTGCTGTAGAACCATCGTTATTTTTGCAAGATCCGTCCCCAAGCCTTAGCCTTTATAAATCACAGAGATCCATCTTCAACAAAAGAATGAGCTCCTGCAAGATGGGATGCAAGATGGGATAAATGATTATAAGAAGTAATAATCAACACAATACAATTTCATGAAACTAAGGAAAAAAACAACAATTGGTTTTACAAATAAACTTAAAACCTCCATTAGCGTAGGTCCAAATTGATCCAATAGTCAAGCCTTCATATTCTTATTCTTTCCACATATGTATCAAGGGAAAAGAGAAAACGAAATAGAGGGAAAACTAATTTTTTTGTTGATGTTTCTAATTATAAAAAAATTAGTAACTAAGTAATTTTCCTTGATGTTTCTAAAACATTTATAAATCACTTAAAAAAGTTATATAATATTTCTAATATTGATAAAACAAAAATCTCATGGTATAGTGGAAATAGATAATTACAATTTAAGAAATAAAAAACATTAATTATTAAATACTAAAAAATTTAACATTTTGATAATAAAAATGATAACCAATATATCTTATATAATTTTAAGTAACCATTTATAAACAAACAATTCTTTCAATGTAGAGATAACCATAGTCAAGTTCAATAATACCATTACACAATATCATGAATTATTTTAGCTTTGAATATATGTAAACATTTTCATTATAAACTAATCTAAATATGATTCATAACATAATTATATAATATAATTTATTTTTAGATCTTACACTACATAAAAGCTTAATGAACTATTGTTAATAGTTGAATATATTTATTTTTCTATTAACATTTAAAAAATGTAGAATTAAAGATATGTTTTAGTTGGATATATTTATTTTGTATATTAACATTTTTTTAAAATGTATAGTTGAATATATGTTTTGGTTGAATATAATAATTTTTTTATATTTTAACCTTTAAAAAATGTATAGTTGAAAATATGTTTTACATAATGATTAAAATAATGAGCAATCAAATAGACCTATTTTTTTAAAGGTTTGTTTTGTGGCATAATTAGAAGTATTTTTGTGAAAATGGAAATAAAATTTATCCAAGATACTTTTATCCCAAAGAAAAGGTAAGATAGGATCTAAAAGATTGATCATTTTTTAATTTTTTTACAAATTAATTAAGTTATTCTAATTATAACAACTTAATGGTGGATTTATTGTATTTAGTGAGTGATCAAATATCTTAGGTACAATTGTGTCTTCAAGTTTTTCAATGTAAAAAATGGTTGCACCTTAGGTGATTCTATCCTTCTTGATATGTGATAGATCTATAGTTAACATGGAACTAAGTAGTTTTTTTTTTTTAAATCCATCTATATTAAGGACATAGAGGAATACAAACAAAACTAAAATACAAATCTAACAATGTTTAAAATATAAAGATTAAGAGGGATATATGCTAGGTTATTTTATTACTATATAGTATTATTATTACACTTGATAAACCTAGATACATACTCATTACTCAATGTAAGGATAATAATGAGAAATGAGGGAAGTGGAACCTGAAACAAAATCTATGTGTCCATACATGTGCATATGTGGTAGTTATGTGATAGTCACACCATTCTATAATAATAATATTATATGTTATAGATTTTATGTGCAACCATTCATGGGCTCAAGTTCCACCAAACTATAGGGTAGAGAAGGAAAAATAATTCACATATGAGTGTCTATGTAAATAGGGATTCTACGCAAAAATGGTGGTTGATTACTCTTAAAATAGAGTTGTAACACCATGTAAATGGAACTAATATCATTACTCATATGAAACTGATACCCTCAAGGGGCCATGTGTGGTTGGTGGATACAATCTTCTTAGGATTAGATGGCTAGAAGATTATTTTTGGGACAAAGGATCAAGTTTCTTCCTATGACCATGTCTAAGGCTCCAAGGCCCCAAGACATGGACACATAATGCCATGAATATATCTATGAGGTTATGCATGGTTCTTAGATACATGTTTCATGGCTATGGATGCCTTAATGATTTTTTTAGGGCCAAATTAATTGTATTATTCCGTAGAACATCATTCCTAGGCAACGAGACATGTAGATACTACTAAAAAGGACATGATGAAATTGTTATCTCAATCATAGGAAAATTATACCCTTGGGAGGCCATGTGTTGTTTCTTAAGGCTATTGTTTCATCTCTATATGAATAAATTGTTCCTTTAGGGCTTCGTTCAAGTATCCCCCCTTCATAATGTCCATGGCCCCAAATTCCCAATACTTGGATACATGGCACCATGGATACTCTTGTGAAGTCATATGTGGTGCTTAAGGAATTTATCATGTTTGTAGATGATTCAATGGTTTCTTTAATTCCAAAGGCATCATATTCTTCCATATAACAACATCCTCAATAACTGAGTCATGTGTGTACTACTCAAAACCACCTAATGGTAATTGCATCTTGTTGGCACTTAGGGCAGACCCGGGTTCTTATAATTTTATCTTTGCACCAACAAAGAGACCCACAGTGTTGGCCCTTTCGGCAACAACCTGCGAACAGGTTTTAGTATCACCCGAAACAGCTATGGGGTGCCGCAGAATCAGGTTTCTGCAGGCAGAAGAGGGATATTACTGTACCTTTAGCCTTAACAAAGAATAATTATGCAATACAGAGCTTCGATATTCACTTAAATAGCTTCGCAGTTTAGATAAACAGACAGTTACTTGCTTAACCCTTAACTTGGAATTCACAGCGAAGTTAATACTTAACAATATATCTTACTTATCATTCACCTACTTATCAAATGCATAAAAAGATAACAGGAACAAAATAAACGAGAACCACCACAACACAAGATATACGTGGTTCACCCCCAGTGTAGGGGCTTCATCCATAGAACTGCGTTTATATTCAACTCTTTACAAACAACACAGTTCTGATCTGTGCACTCAGCTGCAGATCTCTGCGCACTCAACTGTAGATCTTCTCAACAACCCAAAACTATGCACTAAGCTGCAGATCCTTTCTTCCAAAACCCTCTGCACACTCAGCTGGGACTTAACCTTAACAAAACTCTCTGCACACTTAGCTGCAGAGGTCATCCATGCACTCAGCTGAGACTTAACCTTAAACCCGAAATAGGCCTTAGCTTCTTCGCATCAAATTATCATCATACAAAAACCTTCAAAAAATCTATTTTCTCCTTTACTTAAGTGCCTATTTATACAAGTGAACTATTACAATACCATGAGCTTAAACCATGGGCTTAAAAACCAAGGGCTTAAACCATGGGTTATTTACAAAAAGAGGGGCTTCGAACCAACCCCAAAACCCCTAAGACTATTTTGTACCGTAACTCCACTTACAAGCTTCGCACCAAAACCACGGAGTTGCCAAAATTAAGGACCTTCAAGGTCTGCGCTCACCAGTGTCCCGTCCTGGGGCGCTCTGCTGCTTTTTTGGTGGAAGAATCTTGTTGGCGAAGATGGTGAACTGCTTGTTGAGGCTGCACTTGATATCTTCGGCTGCTTGCTCGTTCTCTACTATCTCCTGCAATGTTGCTGAAGATGCTTCGCTGGCCTTTTCCTGTGCAAACGCATCATACTCCTTTAACACTTTGAGTTGGTTGTCCGCAACAGTGCTTAACTCCAAGGCCTCGTTAATGAGAGGATGCACAGAGATCACTAACAGTGTCTCTTTTCTTCTGCAAGACTCAATTTCTTGTTGGAGCTCATTGCTATGCTTCACCTTAAGCATCTTCTGCATAGGAGGCAATGTCTTAATTTCTGCCTTTACTGCGTCCAGCTCTATCTGTCGCTGCTTGATAGTTTCTTGCAACGTTTCTACTTCTGGGTGGTCCTGCAAGTTTGGCTAGGCCTCAATGCTTTCATCTAGCATCTTTGATGCACTGCTCACAAGATCTGAGATCTTCGTTGCTGAGGCTTGAATATCCCTGCGACGCTGTTCCCTAACCTCTGGTGGACTCTCAGGAATAATGTGAAGATGAAGCTCCACAATTTGGGCCTCGTGCTCTGCTTTCATCTTCTCTATCTGGCTTTGATAATGTTGTGCATAGTATTTCAGCTTTACTATTCTTCGCTTCGGTTCTTCTTTAGTCTGCATGTCAAAATCAGGGAGACTTTGACACGCCTCATCCAATACTTTTGCTAGTGCAGCCTGCTTGCTTTCTGCTTCCCTCTTTTTCTGTTCAGCTTCTTCCAACTGCGCTGCGAGGCTCTCACTCTGCTTCGTGGTATTTTCCAACTGCCTGTGTGAGTAGCTGTCGCGTTCTCGGATCTCGTTCATGATTGCCAATTGACAAAGATGCAGCTCCGGCATATACAACTTGGTGTAGTCTATCTCAATTGTCATACTCATCAGTGATCGAGAGGCTGCATCAGTTATTATAAGGGCTGCACTTGGTACTTTCCTTTTGTTGTTTATGGCTGGCCATTGTCTCGTATCTGGCTGCGCGCCTACTGTGGCACTGCTTGCTGCAGCGCCAGTCACTGATCTTTCTGCTAACTCCTTCAGTTCTGTAATTCGTTGTGCTACGCCAGTGAGCGCATCAAGGTGTGTAGCTGTAAATTCTGCCCACTTCTTGGATAATACTTCCGTGGACTTCATCAAAGCCTGATCAAGCTCTTCAATCATCAAAGCGGGCTCTTCGACGATATTCTTGTTCTTTGATGCCTTAGCTTTCTTTCTGGGCGAAGGCTTCGTAACTTCCTCCACTTCTGGAGACTTGCGCTTATCTGGGCGATTAGGGTCAAAAATTGTCTTTAATGATTCTTCTTCTTCTTCATCGGCTCCGTCATCGCCACCCTGATCATCTCCGCTCTGCTGCGACTCATCTTGTTCTTTGCTTTCTTTTGGTGGGTCACTCTGTGGCGCCTGACTAGGACCTGTGCCCACATCTGTCACTAGGGGGATTAGTATGTTGGGCCTTGTTCCTGCGTCCTTCATCCATTCAGCCGACCACTGTTGGACTACGGCGACGATGTCTTCCTGGGTCACCACGTATGGCAACTTCCAGCATGTATGCTTTTTATCTACACGGGCCTGGATGAAGACATTGTGCATGTCAGCCTTGAAGTTGGCCACTCCAGCATACTGAGAGAATAGCTCATTACTGAGCCGCGACGTTTTCAGGATTTCATATGAAATACTCATCGAATAAAATGTGAACACGTAGTTCATCATCTACTGTAAGGATTTATCCTGTGACACCCATAGAGATGCATATCTTGCTACACTAGGCATCTCCAGAGGCACATCAACAAATTGTTCCTTGGTAGGCTCTCTCCATCCTACCAGTGCAATAAGCACTAACAACCATGAGTAATGAAAGGGTCTACATTTCTCCTGCACATCGCGGACATCTTCGAGGAATTCCCTAGCAATGTACTCTGCCCATTTGTAACTGTAGCCTTCAGCACAGTTCGCAGCAATACTGACAATTGAGGTAGGTACTTCATTCGGTTTGCACTTCTGCATTAATTTGCATGCTAGGAGCTCTGCAGCGAAGTGAATGTTTTGGTGTCGAATTTTTGAGGTTTTATACCCTCGCTTTCCTTTTGTCAGGCCGAAGCGGTCCTTCATGTGTTGCGCCAGCTTTGTATCCTCATGTTTTTCGACAAACTCAATCCCAGGATCGGGCCCTTCCTTTGGAAAGCCTGTAATCCTATGAATCATCTCTCCATCAATAGGAATTCTTTGGATTCCTATCCATAGGTGCCCATCATGTACCAATGCCAATAGCTGCTTGACCACCATGATAACCTACATGCTGCGACCAAAGTGGGGGACATTTAGCATCTTCATTAAGCCAGCTTGCTCCAAGCCAGCAGCCCACTGTTTCACTTCCAGTAGCATCGTACCGGTCTCCGGATAATGGACAAAATGCAAGTATATCCCTGGTGCGAACTACAGAAACTTTCCATGATCATTCGTATCGTGGTCTGCGTACTTGAGCCGGTCTATTTTTCCTATCATTGTTCCGACCAATTGCACACCCTGTGGCAGCGAAGGGGTGCGTATCATGAACTTGGCTATCCACTGGGGTGGCTGAACTCCTGGTCGCACAGGCAGAAGATATGGTGGATGCTGCAGTGCAACATTCTCATCCTCACCAAAGTCTTCGAATTCTCCAGGAGGATTCATCATGGGATCCTCTGGTGTCTTCCTTGATGGCTTGTGTCTTTCTTCATTCCGCTTAGAGCGAACTTTTGCCTTAAATTTCTTTCTGGTTGATCATGTCTGCATTGGTTGACTCAGTGCTAGGGGAGTCTCTTCGCAAGGTGCAGATGTAGGTGGATTGCTCATAAGGTTCTGCAGACCCCTCTGTCTGAATTCTCTCAACAATTCCTAGACTTCGTGATCAACTGACATGGACTCAACTCAAGAAAATGCGTAATGCAAAATTCGTAGGTCTGGGTGTCTTCTTATGGAATCCAATGACCAATTCTGCCATAACTGTGCATTAAAGACACCAAATATGATAGAGCGATTGTATATCTTGTCCAAACGGTGCTAGATTTCCTCAAATCTCATCATTACAGGTAGTTAATGCAGTTAACGTACCAGCGCCGCCAAATCTGATTTTTTCCAACGGTCGCATTTTAAGCTTCGACACACCTTGTGTCTTCGGCACAACCACTAAATTCAGCTTCGCCACAATAAGGACCTTCGACACAATATTGACCTTTGACCCATCCTGACACAAGCTTCAACAGAACTTCGAACTTCGACCCATGACAGAATTTCTTCCACAACCTTTGACACTTCCACAATCTGCCATATCTTCTCTGAGAACAACTTCATTATAGTCTAGTACCCAATTTCAACTATTCTTGGTACTTAGACTCTTCTTCTTGCTATTACTTCAAATCAGGGGTACAGGCTTGTCCTTGTACTTCTTTAATCTACTTCCATTCACCATGGAGGGAAAAATTTATCCATTCAATTTAGCTAACTGAACTGCATCACCATCGGTAACTTTATGAACTATGTATGGTCCTTTCCAATGTGTCTTGAACTTACCTGGGAACTTCATGAATTTACTGTCGTACAAGAGCACAAGATCACCATTTTGAAAATGCTTCTTCTTAATGTGTCTATCATGCCATACTTTTTCTCTGGCTTTCTGCACTTGCTGTTGGAAACCTGCAATGAATTTTTCTTCTTCTAGTTCTAGTATCTTCACCAGCCTTTCATTCAACATAGCTGGATCATCCATCTCTGTGAAGGTAGATATTTTGAGGCTAGGAACAATGTACTCCATGGGCATAACTGCTTCTTGTACATATACCAGCCTAAAAGGTGTATGGCATGTCAACTTCTTGGAAGTGGTTCTATAAGTCCATAATACTGCTGGAATTCTAAGATCCCAATCATTTCTATTAAAATTGCAAACCTTCATTAGAGCGTGCTCAAGGATCTTGTTAAAGGCTTCGACAGTTCCATTTGCTTGAGGATGGTAGGCAGTACTCTTCTAATGATATACTTGAAATTCTTCAGTCAATGCGTCAATAGTCTTATTTAGAAAATGTGATCCTTGATCACTCATAAGAATTCTAGGACATCCAAACCTTGACAAAATATTATCAAATATGAAATTCGCAGCTGTAGCAGCACTACAGTCCTTGACTGGTTGAGCTTCGACCCAATGAGTAAGGTAATCAGTTGCTGTAATAATGTATCTTGCTCCATATTTCTTTGCAGGGGGATTGATTGGTCCAACAAAATCAATAGCCCACTTGTCAAATGCTTGTAAAGTTACCTGTGGAACCAGAGGCATCTCATCCCTTCTGGATGTTTTTTCTGTCCTCTGACAGATATCGCAGCTGTGGCAATACTCTCTTGCATCCTTATGAATCGTAGGCCACCACAATCCAGCTGTCAGAATCTTCTGTGCTGTAGCTTTTCCTGCATAATGACCTCCTACTGCTCCAATGTGTGCCTCAGCAAAAATCAATGGCTTTTCATGCTCCAAGACACATCTGTACAGTATTTCATCTGGTCCCATCTTATATAGCTGTCCTGCTATCAAGGTAAAGTCAGCTGCTCTAACCACCAGCTGCTTCTTCTGCTGTGTTGTCATCTCAGGGGGTGCAAACCCTGTAGACAAGTACTGAATAATATCCTAAAAATAGTCATCAACCATCTGGATGGAAAACAACTGGGCATCAGGAAGACTTTCATCCAAACTAGTGGGTTCTTCTCCTGACTCGAGCCTCAACAAGTGGTCAGGCCCCAGGTTAAGTCTTCCTGGCTTAACTATGATCTCAAAGTCATACTCCTAAAACAAAATCAGCCATCTGCATATCCTTCCACCTAACACAGGCTTGTTAACCAAATACTTCAAAGCAGAATGGTCAGTGAACATCTTAAAATGAGATCCTAACAAAAAATGTCGAAATTTCTGCAAAGCATAAACCATAGCTAGACCTTCTCGTTCTGTCGTAGTATAATTATTTTCCGCTGAGGACAATTTTCTACTTGAAAAAGCAATAGGGTGATCAATATTACCTTCACCTGACTGAGCCAATACTACACCTAAAGCAATGGAGGATGCATCGACATGAACATGAAACTCCTTATTCCAGTCAGGGAATACTAAGATAGGGGTTGTTACCGTCTTTTCTTTCAAAATGTCCAAGCTTTCCTGACATTCAGGTGTCCATCCAAACTTAATGTCTTTTTTCAATTTCTTTTCCATAAGGGTTGTAATCTAAGCATATCCTTTAATGAATTTCCTATAATATCCAATATGACCAAGCATAGTGCGAAGTTGCTTATCAAACTTCGGAGGTGGTAAGTTCACAATAATGGCTATCTTCGTAGGATCCACCATCAATTCTTGCTTGCATACAATGTGACCTAGAAAAATTCCAAAAGGTGCACAAAGATACACTTCTTCAGGTTCAATGACATCTGATGCTGTCTACACTTGTCCAGCATAAGTCTTAGACTGGCTATATGATCTTTCAATAGACCAAAGATAGTCCAATCATCAAAGTAAGCTTCCAAGAACTTATGAATAAATTCCTTAAATGCAGATATGACTACTCTGGAAAACATAGCAGGTGCATTCTTTAATCCAAAGGGAATAACAGTATACTAAAAAGATCCCATTTCTGTAGCAAAGGTTGTTTTATGTCGATCCTCTAGAGCAATTTTGATCTGATGGTAACCTGAAAATCCATCAGTGAAAGAATACACTTCTTGACCTCCGACGTTGTCTAAAACTTCATCTGTAAAGGGAGTAGGAAAAGTATCATGTAGACAGGCATCATTCAGCTTCCTCAGATCAACACAGATTTTGATTTCTCCCTTGGTCTTCTTTTCTTGTACCACCATAGGTCTGACCCATTTGGACTCTTTGACAGGTTCAATGATTCTTGCATCAAGCATCTTATCTAGCTCCATCCTGACTTTTTCTTTATACCTAGGATTTAGCCTATAAGGGCGCTGCTTCACAGGCTTCACATCAGCTTTCAAAGGGATTTTTATCACTCCTATATCACCAAGGATACCTTTCATTTCTGAGAACTTCGTCGAAAATAAGTCGTGATACTCATGGAGGAGTTCAGTCACTTTGCTCACCATTTCTTCGTCCCAGTAATCTCCAATGGTAGCGTAGTTAGGCATTTCTTCTGATCAAATGTTTACTTTCCTTGTTTTCAAGGGATGAGTTACTTCAGGTGATTCGACTGCTGGTCCATGTACTTTGCAGTGTCCTTCTGACTCAGGAATATTAATGTTGCGAGGGTCATCGTCTTCATTAATGGTGAGGTTATAACATTCTACTGCATTAGCTTCTTGTTCCTTCCAATCAAGTTGGTGCTCGGCTATTTCTTTATTATCAAACACCTTAGTATGGATCACCCAAATAGCGGCATCCAAAGCAAGGCAATCCTTATTAATAGAAAATGTGAGCACAAAACTATCAACAAGGTTATCCCAACTTACAGTACCATGGTGAAGCTCCACCTTCGCATACCAGTTCTTTGCTACAGGTTCCAGAGTGTGTACAAACCTATGTACCCATTCTTCACAAGGTACATGCTTCCATGCTTCATAACACTGCTCCAAATGTTCCTGAGGGCTAGTCTTACCATTAAATCTACTTCGTACCTCCTAAGGTTGATCCATGAATCTCAGGCGAAGAAACTTTTGACAAGCTCTCCAGCTATGAATATACTTTTTATGACCATTCCACCATCTGGAAGCTGCGGCTCTGAATGTTGAATCTAGAGTCTCCATTTTCTGTGAATCTGGTACTTGCTCTGAGAATTGTACAATAAAATATTCTAGGCCTGTCAAGCCATCAAAAGTAGGTAATATCTTTGTCTGTGATCCAACCCATCTGATAGACTTGGTAATTCTTGCACATCGATGTCCATGTAGCTCATAAAGTCTATTCTGCCAATTCTCTAGGCCTTCGTCTAAATCAGTCATGCAAGAACTGTCACACTGCCAATCCATTATACCTTAAGCAGTAGGTTTAACATAGTATTCTTATTTAGCTGTGATGTTTTAAATATGATCTAAAACATCCTGATCTTCATCTCTGACTGGCTCTGTATACCTTTCTCCTTGAGAAGGGTCCAACGGTACTATGACTCTCAAGCCTTTTCCTTCAAAAGTCATCTGTCTATTCTTAAGGTTGATTACTGCATCATTGTCTAGTGCCCATTCAATTCCTAGCAATGCTGGATAAGGGTTGCTATCATCAATTATTTCAATGACTTCAAAATCTGCTAAGGTACTAACTCCGTCAATGTCCACTGGTACACTAGGGAATCTTCCCAAGGGCACAATCTTTTGCTGATTGGCTAATCTTAGCTGTATAGGGGACCATTCAAGCATAGGTCTTCCCATTTGTTCCCATGTCTTCTTAGTTAGGACATTCACTTCTGATCCTAGATCTAAAATGATATCAGTCATGTCATAATCTCCTATCTGAGCATGCAATCTCCTTTCTATTCCAGTCCTTCTAACTCTATTAACAGTTTTTCCTCTATCAGAGCTTCGCTAAGGTTCGCAAGACTGAATGACTTTCTGTAACTCATTCAAAGCATTCTGATTTCTTAATAGCTTCATACAACTCTGTAAAAATGATGTTAGTGTACTTACTTGATCCAGCGAAGCTTCTTGAAACTGTAACTACTGTTCATGCGGTTGCGTAGTTGCTACTGATGTTCTTGGATCCGCAAAGTCTTTTTTAGCTTCCATAAATGTTCCTTTTTCTCTTCCAACATCAAAGACAGGAATTTTTTCTGGGGTCTTGCGGACCCAAGCCTCGTCAGGCTGTTTCCCCTTATTCTGTACTTGCGTCATAGCTCCACTCCTTGTAACAACGTTAACAGCTGGGACAGGTCTTTTCTCTACAACAATCATCTGAACATTCTGAGTAGGAGCGCCATTTCTTTCTTGTATCTTGGATATCAACTATGGGCGTTGCTCAATCACATGATCGACTGCTCTGCAATATCGACATGTCGTAGTTGGGTTCTGACAGTCTCTAGATACATGTCCTTCCTGATTACAGTTATAGCAAATAACCTGGCCTCGACCTCTTCCAGGCATACCACTGCAACCTAGACCTCTGAAATTACCTCGACCTGATGTACTACCACGGTAACCATATCCATCATTGCCTTGTGCATCGAGTTGTACCCTATAAGATGTTGGGCTCTGATCTACCAATGTGAATCAGACCTTAAATTTATATCAATCCGGGTCAGTAAGCTTCGAGGCACATCCAAGTTTTAGGACTTAGAGCTAGACTTGTTTAGAAAATTTAATTATCTGTGAAGTGAACCTACTAACAGATGAAAAATACTGTAACTTAAAGATACAATAATCCTTTTACAGGGATAACTTCATTTGTTCCTTTTCAAGTACACAACAATCGATTTATGAAAGCAATCTATTGATGAAAGGACTGAGATAAAAAGCAATTAAACAATAACTCTAACCCTAGGATACAGACTACAAAGTTCTGCTCAATACTCCAGCGCTGAATGAACAATTAACCATTAAATTCCCTTACAGGACAGTGTTCATAATTTATAATTGTTCTAACACTTTATCTTTAAATGAGCAACAATGTATAGCATAGTAAAATCACAGTCTAAACCGTTCTTTTAATATTTAAAATAAATGATAGAGCTCATGTAAATGTAAGTAATGTGCAGCACATTGAAATCGTAGCTTGAACCATTAAATGAGAGAACAGAACTGTAATAAAATAGATTTAAAACTAGCTGAATTCGTTCTGCAATAATAAACTAAAAACTACAGGGATTAACACATACCAATGGCACAATCTAAATCGCCTGCATCAAATCAAATCATTGCAAACATTCAAATTGCTACACCGGCAAGTAAAAGAATGTGTAAACTCAACAATGGGGGCCCTCCACTGCCTCGTCCACACACATAGTTGAAGATTTACAAAACTGAAACTCTAGATGTATTAACCATAAATCAATTACACAGTAAAAACCACGCAGTTCAGAAGCAAGATGAGTTCTTCCCAAAATCATGATCATTATTGATTGTTTTGTGAAGTACTTATACAAATTCAAAAGAAAACTGGAAATGCTATAATCTTGCAAACTAATTAATGAACATAGCCATCGAGATCCTCATTCAGGTTCATGAAACTTAACAAAATCAAAACTGCCCCTTCTTTTATGCTGAGTGGGATCACAGGTGGTCTCTTTTGACTGAGGTTGACTTGACATCTGTAAAGGCCACATCACCTATCCGTTGAATGTTCATCCATCCTTGGACACTGAGGATCGTTTATCTATCTTCCAGTTCCTACCTAGCTATCCTACAAATGCTCAACTTTGGAGATAATACGGGAAGTTAGAACATCCCGTAATCTGAATAAAAATCTTAGTGAAAATGCTTAAAAAGTCTCAAAACTCAATTTATTAGAAAGTAATGACATTATGCCTCTTAACCAAGGTTCATGGGTGAACTTTAAAGCTTTTCTAATCAATATGGAGGTTTTATGAAGGGAAATGAAAGATATATAAGTGGCAAAAATAGGTCAAAATGGTGCCCAACATAAGCATCATAGGTTTGCTCTCTCATGAGGTCAAAGCCGCGACATTCGTCTTCGTTGTGTCCAACTGACTTACAGAAATTGTAGTAGGGATTCTTAGGTACTTGAACATATCTCTGTAGTAGATAGCAATCTTCAGGTCGATGTTGGTCAGTTGTTCTATATATCTCACAATATAGGACAGTAGGGTTAAACGGGTTTGGTGCGTCAGTATTCAAATAATTTCTTAATGTAGGGCATTGTTCTTTGTCATGACCTTTTGTCTTACATCGTGTACACCAAACCTCTTCTCGAATAGATTTCATTTTATTCATGTCACGAAGCTACAAAGCCATTTTTGCTAACTGTTCTTGTATTTGGGCTATTCCAGAATTATCTCCAATAGGAGCTGTTTCGAGTTTCATAGCAATTTCCAATGCCTCTTGCTGATCAACAACCTTCTGGAGTCCTGATATGAGGCAATAGTGCTGCGATGAACCATTATTTATGCTTTTCTGGTCCAATAGTGAAACTAAGTTGATCCAATAGAACCTTGAACCTCTGGTCAAAGTCCCAAATTGATTCACCTCGCTTCTGCTGAATTTATTTCAGTTCAGTTATAGACTGTGACTCTAATTTAGGCTTCTTGAATTCTTTGATCATGGATTTTTTAATATCATCCAAGACATAGTTCTGAGTACTGGAAAACTTCATAAACTAGTTCAAATCTCGGTCTCTGAAAGAGGTGACCAGCTGCGTTGTTCTTGTATTTTGATCCATAATATTCTTAGCAGTCCAAACAGCTTCGCATAAGAACCAAAACTTCTCTGGATCCTCTAATCCAGTTCCTTTAAAGACTGGGAGCTTGATATCATCATTCATATGGGCCATAGTGGATCGAGGTGGGGAAGGAGGGGGAGGAGGAGGAGGAGGGGGAGAACTTACTGGGGTAGACTGACCTGCGACAGGACTACTCAGGCTAGGGTTACTTTCAAACTGCGACGGGTTCTCAGGGATAATAGATCTTCGCTGCGGAGTTATAGGAGGGTTTCTAACAAAAGGGGTTTCTTCAGATTCAGACTCTTCTGGGATTAATGAGGTATAACCAGTATTCTGGCCTAGGGTAAAGGATCCAAAACTTCTCTTGTATCTTTTACCGTTGCGAAGAAAACCACTTTTCTCGTCGAAGTCACTTTCTCTTTCAAACATAGGTTAGTAGCAATAAATCTAGAAATCTGATTCGATAAGCAATATGCGTTTCTTAGCCAAGAGCATTTTAATTTTCAGACTTAATGAATTCAGGTACTCACCCCTTGGTTCTTTGAAGAACTGTCTTTTTTCTTCGCTGAAAGAAGTATGTGTGTCGATGGCGAACTCCGTCACAAATGCTTCAAGGGTCCGCGTTGTCCAGAAGTCAACAGCTCTACATACCGCGTTGTTCACTCTTTTCAACAGCTTAATTATTTCTGGGGTCCAGGTAGGAGACTGATCTTCTTGGAAGTTTCCCTTCCTTTCTGTCAACCTGGATAACCATTGGTGCAATTCTATGTGGATACTACCAAACAAAATTTCATAAATATCAGTAAAAATGTACCTTTGTAAGAAGTCGTCTGAGTTACAAAGAGGATCCTTATTTTCTTGTTCATCAAATTTTAGACAGGTATCCTCAACCCAGTCACTGATTTCTTTTATTGAGGGCCTCCAAAACATATCCCTTCATGTACGACGTAGATCCTTCTTGAGCAGATACTGGTTCAACCGGAAATGGAACCAATTTGTTGGCACTTAGGGCAGACTCTGGTTCTTATACTTTTATATTTGCACCAACAAAGAGACCCAAAGTGTTGGCCCTTTCGGAAACAACTTGCGAATAGGTTGCAGTCTCACCCGAAACAGCTATGGGGTGCCACAGAATCAGGTTTTTGTAGGAAGAAGAGGGATATTACTGTACCTTTAGCCTTAACAAAGAATAATTATGCAATACAGAGCTTCGATATTCACTTAAATAGCTTCGCAGTTTAGATAAACAGACAGTTACTTGCTTAACCCTTAACTAGAAATTCACAGCAAAGTTAATACTTAACAATATATCTTACTTATCATTCACCTACTTATCAAATGCATAAAAACATAACAGGAACAAAATAAACGAGAACCACCACAACACAATATATACGTGGTTCACCCCCAGTGTAGGGGCTACGTCCACAGAATTGCGTTTATATTCAACTCTTTACAAACAACACAGTTCTGATCTACGTACTCAGCTGTAGATCTCTGCACACTCAGCTGCAGATATTCTCAACAACCCAAAAATGCGCACTAAGCTGCAGATCCTTTCTTCCAAAACCCTCTGTGCACTCAGCTACAAAGGTCGTCCATGCACTCAGCTGGGACTTAACCTTAACAAAACCCTCTGCACACTCAGCTACAGAGGTCATCCACGCACTCAGTTGGGACTTAACCTTAAACCCAAAATAGGCCTTTGCTTCTTAGCATCAAATTATCATCATACAAAAACCTTCGAAAAAGCTCTTTTCTCCTTTACATAAGTGCCTATTTATACAAGTGCACTATTACAATACCATGAGCTTAAGCCATGTACTTAAAAACCATGGGTTATTTACAAAAAGAGGGGCTTCTACCCAACCTCGAAACCCCTAAGACTATTTTGGACCGCAACTTCGCTTACAAGCTCTGCACCAAAACCACAGAGTTGCCAAAATTATGGACCTTCAAGGTCCGCGCCCCAACACATCATCAATCGTAGGCCACTTATACCCTTAAAAGGTTATTTGTGGTTGGTGGAAGGAACATTCTTAGTCATTAATGACTACAAGATTCCTTTAGGGCCCAAGGTTCATATGTCCTCCATTAACCATGTTGAAGGGCCCAAGACGTAAATACATAGTACCATGAATACCCTTATGAAGTCATGCGTGATGCTTCGATACATTGTTCATGGATTTTGATGCATCAATGATTTTCTTATGTTTAAAGGCATGGTCTTATTCCATACAACTTAATTCCCAAGGCCATTACATGTGCACATACTAGTCAAAACCATCTAATGGCACCAACATCCTCAATCATAGGCTAATATTACTCTTAGGAAGCCATGTGTGTTTGGTGGAGGAAACCTTCATAGCCTTGGATAGATGCCTAGAAGATTCCTTTAGGTCCCAAAATTTATGTCTCCTACATTGATTGTGTTAAAGGAACTAAAGACACAAGAATTGCATACATAGTGCCATGGACACCCTTTTGAAGTCATTCATGGTTATTTGAGGCATTGTTCATGGATATGTGTGCCTCAATGTATTCTTTAGGGCCTAAGACATTTTCTTCTTTCGTATAATTCCATTCCTAATGCCCTAGGACACCTACATAAGGATATTTATTTCTTCCTATGACTCCAATTGAGGACTTGATATCCATCCCACTATGCAAAAACGCTCAATTGTGCATATATCCAAGTTTTATCACATATATCCACTTTAAAGGGTGTATTTTATGTTTCATGGTTTTGATGATTTCCCATTACGTTAATGATCTTATCTTAGTGTATAATCTTATCTTATTGAGATCCATGCGTGATCAATCCTAATCCATCGTCGAGCTATGTCCTTCCTAGAATCTTTTTGTATGTGAATATTGGTTCATCGATTTTCAAATGAGATCTTGACACCATCCATTTCAGTTGTTAAAACTTAGTTTGTAAACATCATCTGCATCAATTATGAATCAAGTCATGAGTTTGAATACATCAGATTTAAAACCATGAGGGGTTTATTCTTTTCTTCATGCCAAGCTTCCAAGGATGATATAAACCCTCAACGCTACATTCCCCTTGCCTTCACTCTGTGCTACCCTACTAAAGTCCACGATGATAGCGTTGAAGACCACAATGCCAATAGCAGGAAATCGTGAGGGTCTGGTCTTTTATCCATGCAAAGCTTCCAAGGATGATATAAACCCTCAACACCACATTCCCATTGCTTTCACTATGTGCTACCCTACTAAATTCGACGACGACAAGATTGAATACCATGATGCCAATCACATGTAGTTTGACATGTTTTGGGGCCCACAAATGGATTTTTAGTTTTTTTTTAAATTGGCGTAAAATGATTTTTTTCAAATTTTAATCTAAGGTGAATAGATGATAAAAAAAATGAGTACTAAATGACACATTGATGGAATGCACACATTTTAGTTTTTAGTTTTTCAAATTTAATGTAAAATGATTTTTTTCAAATTTTAATCTAAGGTGAAGAGATGGATAAAAAGAGTGAGTACTGAATGACACATAAATGGAATGCATGAAATATGAATTAAAATATTATCATAAGTATTTTAAATGACACATGGATGAAATGCATGAAATATGAATTAAAATATTATCATAAGTATTTTTATAAGGAGATGAATCAAATAGATTATTTGGTTTAGCTTAGACACTAAATGTAAAAAAAAATCACTTGTTGTAGCTTGTTTGAATAAGACTTTAAAGAAAATTGTTTCTATAACTTTCCATCTCCTAGTATGGTACACTATAATATGGATTTGTAAGATTAATCATTTGTGTAGAACAATGATGAATAGATTTCTAACCCTCAAGAGAAATGATAACTTTTTCTTAAAGCTCATCAATTTCCATAAATAAATATTTAAGGGGGTGAGGAATGCTATTGAAAGTAACCTTACAGTGACATTAACATAGACAACGAACTACAACCAATTGTAATATTTTCCTAAGCATCATAACGGTGTCCCTTTAATGAATAACCAATACTAATGGAATTTCATGACATGAACATCTTATTTAGGAAACTCATATGGCCTTAGACCCTATGTGGCCTTAAAGTGCATGGTCAAAAGTCACCACACATACTTATAAAATTAATTTCGGCTTATATGTGTTGCATGGTCACCATTACAAGTTTTCATGCACCGATGATGGTTCATGATGGCTTAAACATGGTCAAAGGAGACACACCAATTTCTTACGGTCTAAAAAAGGATTTTAGTGCTCATGGACCATGCACTTTGTACTAAACCACCATGAAATCCTTGTAAAGAGAATGTTTGTCCTGCATGTATTGGATGTCCATCCTTGTAATGAAGATGATTATTGAGGCCCTGTATGTCGTATTAGGAATATCAATGTCTTAGGTTCTTGGAGGCTATTCTTGGCGTTATATGGGATGTTTTTTTGGATGCTAATTGGGACATTAATTTGGATGCTAATTGGGATGCTAATTGAAACATTAATTAGGATGTTAATTAGTGTCAGCTTTTAAAATAGGACGCTAATTGGGATGCTAATTGGCACGCTAATTGGGACAATAATTGGGATTCTAATTGGGATGCTAATTAGGATGCTAATTGGGATGCTAATTATCGTCCAAAATAGTGCCAAATTTTAAAAATGGATGCAAATAATTCCATCAAAAGCGCCATCCCGTGGAAAAGCGTCCACTTTGTCCAAAAAATGATGAAAAATACACTAAAAGTGATAGTAGACGTTAAAAAGGAAGCTAAAAGAGATGCTAATCATAGGGTTTTCTTGTAGTGATCCAATGCATAGAAATATAAATAATATTCATTTACTGCCATCTTTTAATATAACTAAAACAATTAAAATTGAATTGTCATATTTAAATACCTTACACATGTAATTGTTCTAGCAGAGCAATTCTAATAAAGAAATCAACATCTGCAGAAGTGACCATGTGTTAGTTGCAATGTATAAAATATAGATTAAATAAAGAAATTTACTTAATGCATAAACAACACAATAGTGTTTGTAATGAGAAATCAATACAATAATTAATGTGTTTAATAACTAAGCAACATATGGTCAAGATATGAGAAAATAAAAGAATAACCAGAATTCATTAAAACCATTCAATGAATATCCAAAAGATGACAACGAAAACAATGCAAATTTTTATTGAATATGTAAGAAATTGAAATCCTTCCAAAATGATAGAGTTCCTTTGATCTGTCCTTGGTGGTTGTTTCTCCTATAATCCTCTAGTATCACTCCCGCGAGCTTTGTTCTCCCCCATTCCCACTATGGGATGCATCATGTCTTTAAATAATATTTACAAAACATTACAAATAACGAGGATCTCCCAAAGATATGGGGATTACAAAATATTGGGTTTCAATATTTACCAAGGGCATATTGCCACTTGGAAAAAGCATCTAATAAATCAGATATATCACTGTACTCAACGAATTCCATTAATAATTGAGCCTTGCAAACCATGGATTTGATCTCCCTTTTCTTAGTTTTCTCCAATTCTCTGAGAAAGAGGTTGATTTTCATCTGCAAAGTTAATGGAGACTAAATCCACTCCTTGATGTCAACTAGGTGGACGGGATCAACCTTATGAATCCACTCCTTAGTATTAGAAAAACCCCTTTCGATATGATCCATCTTTAGCTTTGGAGGCATGGCATCTTCAATCAGATCCATAATTGGTAAGTTTGTAAAACTTAACAAGTTCTTTGATGCCAACTACCTTTTCTTGTAGGACACCTGTCCATCCTAAATGGTTGACTCTATAGACTCACAAACATCTTCCCATGATTCTAGAGAAACATTGATCCTTCTCATTTTAATTTTGTCCAGGAATGGCACATGTTCAAGTCTTTTTTTGATGTATCTCTTCCAGTCCACCATATTATCATAATACTTTATTGCTTCCTTCCTCCTTTGTTTTTTATCATACAGGAGGTTGAATTGGCATTCGAAACTGTTGTAGGTCTCTTGCATTTCATTCAGTCCTTCGAAAAAACCAACCATAAACTTGTAAAGGTCATCCTGAATTCGAGAGGCCAAGTCTAAAATTCATATTCTGTGAATTTGGAGAAAGAAGAATCAACATACACAAACTAGAAATATTTCAACTGCTGCTCAAGGGATGTAATAGTTTCCACACGTTTGACATTGATCTCTTGTTATTCTTCAATATTTTGCTTGAGGATATTATTTTGTTCTTGAAACTGTTTGATTTGGTCTTCATAACAACTCTTCAGCTCTTGGATCTCAATGTGATGTTGTGCAATATCATGTATTTGTTCTTGTTTGACCTTCTGCAGCTCCTGCTCCTTTATCTCAACTTCCTTTTTTCATTAGGAAACCGAGTCATAGTTGGCACCTGCGAAGGCTCCCATAGCAGTTGTAGTCTCCAAATCCTCTTGCTTGGAATTTGTGGAATCCCTCTTCTAAATGATCTAATTTGGTACAGATCCTTGCTTGAAGGTTCCTTCCTTGGATTTCTTAGATAATTTCTTAACCACTGCTCTTTCTGCTCTACTGCATTATTCCCCAAGGGAAACTAATGCATCATCACCAAAATCTGGCATTTCTTCTGCTATGGAAATGGATCCTCCAGAGACAGTAACTGGGTAGGTTGAGGAATGCCATGGGAAGGGATGGGCATCGTGATTTGAGGAAAGGTAATTGAAGGCATAGATGCATAAGAGGTAGAGGGAAAAAGAGTGGAGATGGGTTGGGAGTAGGTAGTAAGAATAGAAGGGCTATTAAGTAGTGAATATGATGAAGGTATTTGTGTAAGTGTCAATTGAGTGGAAACACCATGTAGTTCAAAAGTTGCTGACAGAATAGGAAAAGTAGAAAAGGAAATGGAAATATAAATAGGCAATTGTACAACATATTTATCATTGCTGGGAGTAAGAATTTGAGAGATATGAATCTCATAAAAAGAATGGTTATGACTTAAAGTGTCAAATGGACACCCATTTTCTTGACTCTCTGAAAGAATAGATGATACAATGGTGGGAACTATCATTGGGCATGAATAGTTGGAGGGAAATTTTTCCTCCTCAAGATCACTATTGATCTCATTCACATTAGTCTACGCTGTTGGTGGATGAGGTTGTGGAGGGGACTGAACCTGTGGGAGTGGGTTAACCTGTGGAAGTGGTTGAACCTATGGAAGTGGTTGTTCAATCCTTTTCCTCTTTTTTTTAGGTTCGGAAAATGCTTCTTGTGCTTCTACCACATAACTCATATGTTCCAAATTCCTTTTCATTTATACAGACCTTATAAGAGAGTCAACAGTGGATGAGGTTCCTGGCTATTGAGGATATTCAATAACGGCCTCCCACGATCATCAATCTACTGACCTACTACTGAAGAAGACCATACTCATAATTTTTGGATTCTTTTTCTACTTTCTATTTTTTTCCTTCTTCTCTACTGTTAATTCAATTTTTCTGTAGTGGAGGACCTTTGTCTTCAAATCCTACTGGTATTGGAAGACAAAACACTTTTCATCAGGAGTAGTAATTTCGGTCACCACCTTTGAGAAATATCTATTCCCTTGACATGAATCATTGGGGTCATTCTAGTGTGAGTAACAAGTCTTCATGTGTTCCTAGTTAAAATGATTGGCTAGGAAGGACCTCGTATCATTCATTCTCTTAGGAGTTTCCCCCAACTTGAAAGTAACAATTTTCTTACCCAACATATCTACATGGGTAGAATTATGAATAACCAACTATCCAATATTGAGGGGGGACTTTGGATATGTAGAAATTCTAAATCCTTGATGGCATAAGGAATTTCATAAACAAGCTAAGGATCTAGGGTCACAATTAACCTCACATAGAATTGTAGAGAATTAGCATAAGGAGAGAAGAAGAAGAATTAATGAACACACATTAATGAATGATCAATAAATCATAATTGATATTATTGCATAGGTAATACATCCTTATAAAGGAAAAAGGAGTTGCATGAAGAAAACTCAAGCTAGCTCATAAAGCAGGCTTACTAATTATGATAAACCCCATAGTTGACTAAAGCACTTTCCCAATCTACCAAGCACCTCACGAATTAGAAGTAGCATGTGTGAGTGATGATGACTGAAGGAAAGAATTGATAATCCTAGAATATGGAGATAAAATAATGGAGGATGGGTTGGAAACAAAAGCCGCCAGTTTCCTAGTTGACTAGCTTTACCTTATCCATAGAAAAGCAGGATAAAGCAGAAAAGGCAGAACAAACTAGATTCTACTGTAAAGTGTAGTTACCAATTTTGGATGGCCATAAAGTGGTCAAGATCAACCCAAAATCATAAATAAATCATTCCTAGGATATAGATGGCAAGTGTTGACTCTAAGGTGCAAGTGGATGCCAACTATCTAAGCCAATGGGTAGAAAATTAATCAAATAATGATTAATTATTTTATGAGTGGGTTTATTATATTCCAACATGATACCATTTCATTTTAAATCTAGTAATTTTGGGAAATACCCCATCGACCAAAGTCTGAAAAAAAATTTCCTCTAGAACCATTATGTATGGAAAAATCCTCGGAAGCATATGGACCTTGGTTCTCCCCCAAATCTTGATATAAGAAAAATACTCTCCAACATACCAATATCCCATGGAGGATATCAGTGCCCTTGTTGCATTAGAAAAGGTAGGGGCACCCCCCTTGAAAATCCTCAGATACACCGTCCCAATGAACTAGTCACAAATGTCATATATGAGTGGGATGAATTTTTCCTCCCATAAAGCCGAAAAATAAATGTGAACATGGGGAGAAAATATGGTCCAATTCCATCCCATGCATGGGATAAGAAATGATGCACATACGAAATCCATCACATAAGTTGATAAGTAGAAGGTGGGCTTCCTCGATGTTGAATTCTTCTGGTACTTTTAAATTGACCTTCAACACAACTGATAGGATTTGAGGCTTGTTGAAGGAATCCCTTGTGGTGAGGATATGGTGTGTGAGGGGAACCCATTCTGGATTGAGCACTATGCAGTTTGGCATTCCGTAGAGTCTGCATAGCATGGCCTCCGATAGGGAGAACAACTCTCTGAACCAGGAGACATGGTATGATTTATCTACCTTAGGGATGAATTACATAAGGTTATCCATCCACGACTTCATCATTTCTTCAAATTTGTACTGTGCGGCATAGGTTTCAATAAATTGCTTATTAAGCAATTGATGAGTTGGGTTCATGGCGTATACTGTAGAAAACACCTCTACTAAGAAAGGAGGCTAGCTAGGTTTGAGCCTGGTCTTCAGAAGACAGGTCTTTGGGGTTTGTGTGTTCAACCATCCACTTAATAAGGTCAATATAAGGAATGAATGTAGGCCTAACCGCTATGTCATGGAGTTGTGATTTGCTAATGTTTACAAAGGTTGACTGGTCATGAATAATAACAAAGAAATCATCATTGTAAAAAATTCCATGAATCCCTGACCAATGCAAATAATAGGTTTTAGATACCCTCCCACTGGTGTTTGAGAAAATTCCGGCATTGGGGTCCTTGTTCTTATGCTCACTGAGAGTGGTCTTAGGCCTTGTGTTTCTTGACATTATTGCTAGTCGGGTAAATTATGGAAAAATTACAGGAAAGGAATCAATTTTAACCGCATAAATTACTACAATTGAACCAATGAAAAGAAAGAGATTCAAAATCTTACCAGTAAATCGCTAAAGCGCAGGAAATTTGTTAGTATGGTAAAACTCAGAATTAGATTATTTTTTCAGACTAAAATTCGCAACATAAAAATGATGAACAAATAGTGAAAAAATGAATTATTTAAAATACTGAGTTCAATGGAGAAATCAATATAAACCGTATATTTAGAACCAATTAACGATCAACATTGAGGCGGGAAACGATATTGTGGGGATGAAATTTTGACAATTTTTTCATTCTTGATTTCCATAATCCGCAACCTGCATGGAAGGTTGCGGAATTGCGGAATAATGTTTGTGACCAGAAATTGGTTTTATTCGCAATTCGCAAATTGTGGTTTGCAGGATTGCCGAAGTACATTGTTTGATTTTATCGTTTTGTGTTTTTTATTCTCACAACCCGCATTGTGGGATACAGGATTACAGAGGAGAAAATTGAAATTTCATTGCGAAACAATTTTTCGACATTCGCAGTCCACATTGCAGGTTGTGGATTGTGCAAAGGTAAAAATGGAAAATAAAAGAAAATACGACTTTCATAATCCGCATTGCAGATTGCGGGAAAATAAAATTGAAAACCTTAAAAAAAAGGGGTTCCACTTTCTGCATTGCGGGAAAAGAAATTTGAAAATAATAGAGAATATTCCACAATTCAGAAACCCAAAAAAACAAGGTTTTGAATGAAAATTTTATTAAATTTCAAGCTTGATAAGACCAAAGGATGAAAGTACCAAGGAATATAACCCCATAGCAAAATAATAACAATGAAAACTTCTTCAATAATGAATAAATGGGGCTCCCATTAAACTGGATGAAATGGGATATGTTGTGCCAACAACATGCCTTAAACTCTTTGAACCTTTCAAACACTTCATCCTTCTTCGTCAGGAATTAGATGCAAGTTTTGCAAGAGTAGTCAACAATAAAGGAAGCATAGTAACCATACCCTCTTAATGAAGTAGTTTGCATTGGCCTACATATATCTGAAAGAATAATATATAAGATCCATTTTTCTTTGATGTCGTTGTTTGGATACGAGTTATTAATATTATTTCCTTATGCACATCCTTTCCACACTCCTTCATGATCTATTTGAATCTCCAGTAAACCTGTCGCAACCTTGCTCATAATTGGAAATGATTTGTAATGTATATGAGCACACCTTTTATGACATAGATCACATGGGATTATGGTTATAGTCATAAATGTTGAATCTACATGTCCCTTTAATATGTATAATCCTCCTTCTTCAAATCCAATCACTACTGCATCATCTATAGTTTTCTTACTATTATTATATTTCAGTTTTCTTTTACATTTATTTAACTTTTTTATTATATTTGTTTGGTGATGATATATTTGCACCTTATGATTCATTCAATTGACAACCTTATTATATAATTCTAAAACCAATACAATTTTTTCTTCTATGTAATATCCTTGATATTTGCTTTTTAACTCTACTGCAAATAGAATTAATTTGTGCAATTAAAACTTTACAATAAAACCGATCACTTCTTTGTGCAAGGAAAAATATAGGCAGTACTGGAAAATATGGGAATGAAAGTAGGATAATGGAAGAGACCAAGAGAAACAAAATGGACATAGAGATTTCTTTCCATATGCATTTGGATATTGGGTCCTTTTAGGTTTCGAAATCATCTCCGCTGAAGTCTACTCCCATGGTTATGGGTGTCCCAACCGTGCAAACTAAGATTGAACCATCACATCCAATAAACCAATGGATAAGGAAGCTAATATGGATACGAAATAAGGTTTTAATATAGTAATAAAAGGTATATGAAATTTTATAATAGATCTGGGATGTTTAGGAAATTGTACAGAAAACATTAGTCTTTTGTACTACACTCTAGGCTCATTTCTGGGGGTTCCAAACACATGAAAAAGGTTTATAAAATTGAGTTTCATACTTGGAATATATTAAATATAATGTTAATGAATTCTAATAACTAAAATAAATAATATTCAAATTTTTTTAATCCACTAACTCATTTGAAACAGAAAACTAGTAATATTTTCATGCAATTCTAGATAGGGTATTAAAATGTTCCCCAAAACTCAATATAACTCATTTGAATATCTGTAATAATTGTAGAAATGGAAGAATACATTAATAATGAACCTTTAAGACATAATTTAAGTTCACATGAGTCTCATATATTCATCCATTAATATAGATTTCATTACAAGGGAAAAAGGACTAGAATTGAGATAGATTTGGAGTGAAAAACTACCTGAACTCTGCAAAATATTTGGTACTACTATGAAAATTATATCATAGAATATTAATAACCACCATTAATTGCTGAGATCCATTAACCCTCTCCTCATAACTTCATCTCAACAATCTCCCATAAAAAACAAGAGAAAACTAGGAAGAACTTTAAGATTCGAGTGGAAGAGTTACCACTATTTGTGTTGGAGTTGTAAATGGAATGGAATGGATTCATGACCTGCAAAAAACCTCCACTAATGGATGAAATATTCTATCAAATCATGAATCAAACTCTAGGTGGTTTCTCCTTAACTTTTGTATGACCTGCAATTAAGATAGGGATCAGAGAGGAAGATAGGAGCATGGGACTTGGGGTGCATCACCCAACAGAACTGAGGCTCATAACTCATTATTGAAGCCAATATTCACATAACATAAAATAAACAACAAAACCAAACTGATAAACTGAATTGGAAGGACCCTTAATTAAACCTTGATGGACTTGGGTGACTTGTTGAGTAAGTCCTTCACCTGTTGAGAAAGTTGCCACTTACTAAACCCTAACCTTAATCATGAATTTTCTCTCCTTAATGAAAATAGTATCTATGATTCATGTATGATGTTTCCTTGTTATTAACTCCTCATGAAAATATAAATTGTGCCATTCTTTGGCCCAGAGTTTCCTGCTCTTACCCTGATTGCTCTTCCCGCACTTTATGCTTTTGTAGCTTGTCATCAGAATAGAAATTGCACCCTTCTTGAGTTAATTCAATTTTTTTGCATAAAGTGATGTTTCCTTTCTTTCCATATTTGCACCAAATTGGAAATTGCTCTCTCCCTTAGCCAAATTTTCCTTCTTTTAAATTGACAACTTTTCCTTTCTTTTGTGAGTTTCTATCTTTTTTGACTATTTTCTTTTGTCATATTCCTTGTCACTTTAAAATTCATGATTCAATGCAAGTTTACTTTCCTAATGCACTCCCCTAAAATGGAAAATCAATTCCACATGTATTATTTTCATATTAATTAAATAATGACATAAAAATAATATAAAATTGGAAACAAACTTAGTATGTTCCTCCTAAGTATGAAATTAACAAAATCTTATAAGAAAATTAATTAATTCATTTTTTGTCCCCCCTAGGTGTTTTCCAAGGTCAACACATTGAAGGTCCCTTCAAGGGAGGGACATGACAATATTTCCCTCCCAAGTATGCTTGTCCTCAAGCAGAAGCACTCCAGAGTGCTGCAAAATTGTCTGCTATGTTTCTGTTGCACCACTCTGATAATAGTCATTTCTCCAATGACACTTCTTTCATAAAAATTTTCAACCGGTTTAAGGTAACTAAGTGTAATGCACAGATTCCACTACCTCCTTTGCAAGGGTCCAAATGTGTTTCCCCTTTCAAAAATATGTCATTCCAAAGAATGTCAAGATCCCATGGTATTCTTGTCCATAGACAAGATTGAATAGCGCTTGTCCCGTCAATCTCATACATGTTGTTTTGTAGGCTCATAATATCGTAGGTATTTTCAAATCCCAATAATCATGATTTTTGTTGCATACCTTTGTTATCACATCTTCCAATACCTTTTTGAATGCTTCAACTATTCCATTATCCTGTGGGTGATATGGAGTACTCTTCTTGTGCTAGATTTGAAATGCCTCAGTCATTTTGCTAATTGTTCGATTGATAAAGTGACTTCCCTGGTCGCTCATTAGTATCTTGGGATAGCCAAACTGAGTAACAACATTGTCAAATAGGAACCTGGCTACTTTCGTAGCTGTACAATCTATCACTAGTGCTGTTTTTTCCCATTGTGTCAAGTAGTCTGTCACAGTGATGATATATCATGCACTTGTTTGTTTTCCTAGAGGATTGATGGGTCTCAAAAAATACACCGTCCATTTATTAAATGGTTATAGCGTGATTTGGGGTACTAGCGTCATCTCGTCCCATCATGACGAATTCCCTGTCCTTTGACACAGGTCACATCTTTTAACATAATCTATGACATCACTGTGCATTTTTTACCACCATAAACTAGCTTGGAGTATCTCTCTAGTGGTTGCACGAACTCCATAATATCCTCGTGCCATTCCATCATGCACCTTGACCAATATTTCCTCCTTCTCATGTGGTAGAACATATCGACATAGAATTTCATCTAGCCCCATTCTGTAGAGTTGTCCCGTGATTAGCTAAAAATCCATAGCTCTAACTTGTGGTGAAGTCCTCTAGTGCTTTTCCTATCATAAAAATTTGGATAATTTTTTCATAATGGTCATCTACCATTCCAATATTAAACAACTGTGCATCAATAGTCCATCCTCTATGGTGCTTGATTCTTCTCCTATCTCTATCCTTGATAGATGATCAGGTCCTGCATTCAATTGTCTTGGATTCATGATGATATAAAAATCAAACTCTTGGAAGAGTAGTAACCATCGACAAATATTCCCACCCAACATAGGCTCGTTGACTAGGTATTTCAGTGCTGAGTGATCCGTAAACATTTTGAAATGTCCTCCCAATAGGCAGTGGTAGAATTTTTGTAATGCATACACCAATGCCAATCCTTCCATCTCATTTGTTGTGTAGTTCCTTTCTGTAGTAGACAACTTCTGACTTGCAAATGTGATTGGGTGATCAATCGCTCCTTTCCTTGGCTAAGGAAAAATTACTCCTAATGCGACTGATGAAGAATCGACATGCACCTGAAACTCCTTCGTCCAATATGGAAAGACTAATATTGGTGTTGTGACCATTTTTTGCTTCAGAATATCGATACTTCTATGACATTGATCATTCCATTCGAACTTTGCATCCTTCTTCAACAATTTCTCCATTGGTACTGTGATTGATGTGTATCCCCTTATGAACTTCTAGTAATATCTTGTGTGACCCAATGTCGCCCTTAGTTGTTTTATTGTCGTTCGTGCATGTAGATCGATAATTACCATGATATTGGAGGGATCAACCAACATACCTTCCTTCCATATAATATGTCCCAAAAAATCCCAAATAGAGCACAAAATACACATTTCTTTATATTTAGTGGGATATGAAGTTGTTGACATCTTTCCAACATCAATTGAAGGTTCACAGTGTGGTCTCTTACAAACACATAGACGTTCTAGTCGTCCATGTAGACTACCAAAAAATTATGAATGAAGCAAGGATGATTTTAGGGGAGAAATTTATCCCATGGTCTATTTTTCCATGTTTTTCTCTAAAAAAAGATTCGCCATTTTGCATTTTTTGAAGTCCCGTTTCACCCTAAAAACTGCAAAATTATTATATAAATGGTATAAAATCCTTGGAAATTAAAATATTTTTTGAAGAATATCTCCAAACATTTTATAGTTGGTATTTTAAGAATTGGTAAGATTCACCAACATTTTTACACTTTCAAATAAGTATAGCTCCTTAAAAGCATATGTGGAATGAAGTCCTTAAATGCAGTGACAACTATCCGCGAGAAGATCATAGGTGCATTCTTGAGACCAAACGACATCACTGTGTACTGAAAACATCCCCACTTGGTTATGAAAGTGGTCTTGTGCCTATCTTCCTTCACAAATTTTATTTTTGTGTAGCCTGAAAAGTCATCCCTGAATGAGTAAATCTCTTATCCTTTGACTCCTTCCAATACTTCATCAATGAACAATGTTGGGAACGGATCAAGAATACTTGCACTTTTCAACTTCCTTAGGTCAACACAGACTCATAATTCCCTCGTCTTCTTGTCTTGAACAACTATTGGACTGATCGGCCCTGAATATTCAACAAGTTTGATAATTCTAGCCTCCATCATCCATTCTAGTTCAATTTTGATGCATTCCTTGTATTACAGGTTCAATATGTAAGTTCATTGCTTTACTGCTTTCACATATGGTTTTAGAGGGATTTTTCATCTCTCCCAAGTCACTTGAAATCCCTTCATCTAAGCAAACATTTTTGTAAATAAATCATGGAATTCATGCAATAGGTCAGTGATCTTTGCCATGGTTTCTTCATCCCACTAATTGCCAACATTAGACAACTTCGGGTCCTCATTTGTCCTAATATTGACCTTTATTATCTCAAGTGGTTGTTTGACTTTGGTGGATGGTATTTCCATTCCTATGATATCTTAACTTCCCTCGAATTCTTATATGTTGATAGCTCTTGGATCATCCTCATTGTTAGGCTCCCCTATCACATTGTAGCATTCCATCCTTAACTTTGTTCTTGGCATCTCCTGCGATTTCATTGGTAGTGCCACTGGAACTATTTCTAACATGATATTTTAAATGTGCTGAAGTGTGCTATGTATGATTGGATCATCACTCACAAAGGTGAAAGTATGACTAAAGCTGGCATTCAATTATTCCCACATGGTAATTTCCCTTCGCATCTTTGCCGAAACATACCATCTCCTTGGTATTTCGTCCAATGTATGGACAAATGTATGTACCCATTCTTCCTTCATATTCAATACCCATGTAGTTTGGGATGCGACCATATGATCATTGGGATCGTTCCTTCCATCATATTTATTTCCTTGGTAGTGATTGAATTCCCCAAATCGAACTTCCATTATTTCGCGACATATCTTCCAGTCTCCTATCGATGTCTTGTGTGTATCCCACTATCTTATCGGAGTAGCCTTCAGTGCTTCCTCCAAATCCAATAGTCGCTGAGACTTTGATACATTATCGTCAAATTCATCCATAAAACTAGCCAAGTTAGGAAGTCCTTCATATGTTGGTCGTTTGACAACTTCTGTTACGACCTAGGATAGAGATTGGGTGACTCGCCCACATTTTATGACTAATAATTCATGTAATTGGTTATGTCAGTTCTCTAGTCCATAGCCAGAGTTTGATGATGTGGAGCCAATACTTCTCCAGCCTAGCTCTCCGTCTGTGATGGGACTGATATACTCTTCAGAAATGTTATATGGGACCGAAGCCTCCATTGTGACCTCTGCAGAATCCTCCTTGTGGTTGATACTATAGTTGGTTGAATTGTTGTCCTTTCCTCAAGCACAGTACATCTGCGATGGGACTGATATATTGTTGTACTTTCCTGATGTCTTCATCTTGTACTTGTTTCATGCTCCACGCTACTTCACAAAGGAACCAATAATTCTCGAGATATCCAGTCCCATTACCCTGGAAAAAGGGTACCTTCACATTACCACCTGCCATTCTAGGTTTTCTTCTAGTATTCGATGATCCACTACTATTACTATTGTGGTGACACAAAAGACAGTATTGTGATCATCTGGTGTTTCTTCATCTTGAATTCGGCACAGTGCATGGAGGTGTAGGTATGTTGTTTATTTAGGTCGGTCCTTCCTCGGGCTTGGGTGTTTCTTGGTTGTTTCATTCGTCACTATAGGGTTTCTTAGTCCCTTCTGGTCTCCTCTCATATTTTCTTGTTCCAATCACACCAGGACTCTCCTCAATCCTCTGCCCCTTCTCTTGTCGGAACCTTACCCCACTTTGCAGAAGACCACACTCTTCCTCGAGTTTCCTCACAGTATCATCATAACTTCCATCCATCTACCCTGTATTATTCCATCCAACCCTCTTCTTCGCGATACCCGCAACCCTTGCACACTAGAGATTTACTCGTCGAAGTTCATATTTTGTATTCCTTTTTCCTAGATAAGCACATTAATCCATAATTGTAAAGACAATAGAAACCTCTCTCTTGGCCCTTGAAGAATTCCCTCTCTGTTTCGTTGTAGGACTTGACTGTTTGGAAAACAAACTTAGTGATATATGCTTCCAAAAAATGTTCGATCCATGCCTCGAAAACTCTTGAATATTTTTTGTTTACCCTTCACAACTACTGAATCAATTCAGACGTCCACTAATTAGGTTCTCCTCCTTGGAAGTTCCTCTTCTGGAAAGTAAGTTGTGGCAACCACTCGTACTGTATTATTGGGAAATCAGTGAAGAAAATTTCATGAATACCAGAGCAGATATAGCTTCCCAACCACTCTTTTGGCGTCAATCTGGAGTTCTGGTTTTCTTCTGTTATAAACCTTGGGTCTTCTGATTGAACCAATCCTAGATCTTCGGTTTTGTTGGATGCTACAACATGTTTTCTTCTTCCTCACACTATAGTCTCGGCAATAGAACCATTTGTCAACATAGTTCATTTGAAATGGGTTCAATCCATAGGTCTATCGACACCCTTCGATGCAATCTCCCTAAACACTGACCCAGATAGATTTTACCCTATCCAGCAACACCTGCGAGGATAGTGTAGTCTCACCCGAGATGTCTAACGGAGGGATGCATGAACCATGTTTCCGCAAAAGGAAGAGGAATTACATGCTATGTATTACTCTATCAAAGTGTTACTCATATATCTAGGGGTTTAAACACATCATTCATGAAATGTACTTATCATCATTCATAGTAAATTTAGTTATCCCAACAACATAACTCAGATAAGAAAGAAATCAACATATATGAACCCAATTGACACAACAAGACTTCACATGATTCAGACATGAAAAAACATAGATTGAAACATTATAGATTTAGCAGATACGTAGAGAAATACAAGAATTCCACCATCAGCATTATCCTTATATTAGATTCAAAATCATCAAGCATCCCTTGGTTGAATAGCCTCTGACCAAAAACATATTCATCTGCAAATAAATAGATCACATATAAGATTGACTTGATTCTCTATTCCATTCGATACATGTTCTACTAAAATTCATCGATGATCTTATGAATCTACTCCTAATTCTATTTATAGGCTTGATCCGCTACAAAATGGTCCACATATGCCGAATCTCTAACTACTTTGGACCACTACTTATAACTAACACGACCAAACTGACCACACTTGTAGGTATCTTCCTCCTACATGGTTGACTCTTCCACTTGTCGATGTATTCCTTGTCGTACCTTGTGCATATGATCCCATTTCGAACAATCTTGATTCCATGTGAAAATAATATCAATGATGAGAAAACTACTCATTCATTTTTTCAACAGGTATGGGTCCATTTTGGACTATCCACTTTGATCATCTCGGATCGAGACTCTTGATTCCTTGGTGAATTTTGGACTAGCTTGTGGAGAATGATGGATACCAAGCTGAAGAGGGCTAATTTTTTCCATCCATGAACCTATGGATAGACAGATTTGGTAAACATAACCGTGGTTCATTTTCTTTGAGTTTACTGCAACAAGCATCTTAAGTTGTGGGATGATCACATATTGTACATTCAACATGCCTACAACTGAGCCTTGCATTTTTCCACTCAGAGTTCTCCATTTTAGACATGCCTTGGGTATTTTCCTAAAACTCCATTATACTTGACATATGGTATATCTTTTGTTTGAAGTGTTTCACAAGAAGAATACAAGGCCCACAAGTTCATTAAGAGAATTCAACAAGTACACCAAATAGTGAAAGATAAATTTGAGAAGAGTCAAGCATAATACAATGCTCGGCATGACAATAATCAAGTTAATCATGAGTTTCAAGTTGGATATTAAGTGTGGTTACACATCAGCAAATATTGATTAAAGGGTGAAGGAAAGAAACTGTCAAAACCCCAAATTTTCATAAAAATTTAAAATTTTGAAGATACATAAAATGTTGAGAATGCGGTCTGCTAACAGCTAACAATTATCTATAAAAGAATCAGTTACCAGATTAGTTAATACATAATCTTAATTAAGTAACTTAGCATTCTACTTTTTGATACAAGGTTAGGTTTAATTTGTGCAATAATTCCTCTTTATGTTTGCTAATGAGTTTTTAATTTGCGACAAGTAGGTGGAACTGTCTTTGGATTCTGGGGATTACTTAGTGTTTAAGATGACACAGAAAGCTTACTTGTTCTTACAGGTTTTATAGGTATGAATGGTCAAGTAACACCTTTAATTCCATAAAGCATTCAGCTATATTTCTATTTGCAAAAATAAAAAGCTTGGTAAATAAGCTGTTACATTACAATCTACTTCTATGAGGTAAAACTAGTAGTTTTGTTTTGTTCAATTATTCCTGTCAATGATATACATGTAGAAGAGTTTCTTTCTTGAATGTAAAATAGCAACAGTAATTACTTTCCCTGGTTTACAACTTGTGATATTTGTTGTAAGTTATTTTTACTTAGAGTGCATAACCTGAAATGCTATAATGATTGTTCTAATGGTAATATACGTTATCAACTTATATTAATAGTATAACCAAATGCTTGTTATTCATCTTCTGTAATGAATATTACTGCCTAAGGTTATAAACATTACAGTGAACATAAAGTCCTAAGGACTTAGAATCTAGTGGGATTGTTCCACTTCAGTTTTTTTTTTTTTAATACTTCTCATGAATTAAGCTTCTAGCCACAACAATTAACTTAGATCAAAGTATTTAAGAGAGGTTGTTTTATTACCTCATGCAAGCACTAGATAGTTCTAAAAATTATGTTACTAATCATAAACATAGTGAAACTATAGTACTTGTTATGGTTGAGTAAATAACCAAAAGCTAGTAAACTTCATTGATCTGAGCTATGTAAAGGATTCATAGCCATCATCCTAGTATTTGCCACCCATTGAAAACTATATTTTTCTATGATACTCACCAATACACACATAAACTATCTTGTTTATAATACATCCATGTTTACCAGTAAATCTGGTTATAAACAAATAAGATCTATAAAGTTCATGATTTTTCTTTTAAAACTATGTTGTATAAAGTTATCAAGTCACAACATAAACGTTGGTGGCAAAAATATTAGCTATGCAAAGTCTATTAGGAATACTTTATTAACATCATAGTTTGGCTAGGTGATGAAATAGCCTTTTAATTAGTATCTCCCAAGTATCATAAGATTTTATTTATAAACTTAGTCATGATAGCACAAGGCTTATCAATATTTGTAACTATAATATTGATGCTATGAATAAATGGATATACCATTAGCTTCCATGCATAAAATATCTTCAGCAAGAATCTATGTTATGGGGTTGCATCGATTTCACGGTCAACGAAGGCTTAATATGAAAAAAAAACATATCAATTATAAAGTTTACATTATAACTTGTTATGGAGAAGGGATAAGACGTTAGTCCACACCATCGATTGGTTTATGTATAATGTTTTGTATATGAAAGACTTTGAATTCAGCATCATTTTGAACTAAATGATGACTATATGATAACCTTGTCAATGATGCGAGGGTTCACGGTTTATGCCCACACAACCATCGGTTCATATCTATGATAACGTGGAACATTTGAATGACTATAATACTATATGAAAGTTCATCGAATTATGTTTTAAATCATTGTGAATCATTTGGCATGTAGGGACTATAGAGTCGACCCACTGCATGGTTGATTATTTAGGTGACCATGTGTTTTCTCCTTGGCCAAGTGTTGGGAGTATAAGAGTTTATGAACGCTACTCCTTTTCATTCTCCTCCGTGGATTTTGGGCCTTTGGGCTGCTCTGCAACTACTCCATGGTTGCCATGCTTACCCTACTATGAAAATAACGAGCTCCACATCTTGGTTACATTGTTCAGTCTACCTTCTTCATCCTCGAACCCTTGTTTGCACCATGAGTTTACCCTGGCAAGAATTTGTTGAGGGCCGTGAGTTTAAGCTTACGGCCTGGCTTGTGAATGGATTTTGGTTCGTTCCTCCACGACCTTCTTGTACGGATAGTTTAAAGAGGTTACTTGCTTCTGTTACAGTTTGGTTTTCATCATAGGGTTTCCAGAGTATGGTTCTCATGCTTTGCATTATGGTGACAGTTCAAGCTTCACCGTCTGCTTCTTGCTTGGCCATTGCTCCACCTTCTTCTAACTGCTGCTAGCAGTGGTTTGTGCATGAGTTTGAGCCATCTCTGTCATAGAAGAAATGAAGGGTTGGCTCTTCATCTCGCTGGTGGCGGTGCTATTGTTTCTCGGTGGCTACATTACCTTCGCTTCCAAGTATGAAAATTTCTTTTGTTTTACAGTTCTTAAACTTACTCTTAACTCAGTTATAATATAATGCATAATTTTAATGCCATGGGTTATCCTTGCAGGTAACGGTTTACATTTCTCTTTGTTGCTGGTACAAACAAGTAAGGTCAACTCCCTGGTTACGGGTAAGCCCTGTTCAACCCATGGAAATCCATGCTTGCTCAGTTCTTTATGGAACATTTTTTTAGTTGGAAGTCGTGGCCTACAAGTGACCCTTCATGGGTTACTAATCCTCAGTTTACATGTTTAGTTTTTACTAAACCCTTGCTGTTAGCAGGGTTTTCTGGCTTATGTCATGACTTGTAAATTTTGTTTTTACTTGTTTTGTGTACAGTTATGTAAAACTATTTTTGCGTCCTGTCAAGCCATTCTCTATTTAAACTTTAAGCATAAGGATGCAACTCTCTTGAGCTCTGACTCGGTTATTTTTATCCTCCTACTGTAATTTTGTATACTAGGGTTCTTACCCTATTTCGACTGTGTAAAGAAATCCTTACTTGTTAAATTTGTATTGCATTAAATTGTATTATTATATCCTATTCTGTTATTTCTTCCTATTATAATGATTTGTTTATAAGCTCGGATATTCGAGCAAGGGTTAATCCTATTAGTGACTTGTGTATAAAATAATTTCTTTAACTATTCTGTAGGTTTTAGTTCAATAATAAATGTTAAATTAATTGTTTCTTACACGTATATAGTTATTATAATTCCAATGTTCTCTTTCTCTGTCCTTACAGGACTGTAATAATATTTTATAGTTTGAAGGTTCAGAATACTGAATAATCTAAATCCTTGGATTATTGCTTATCTGATAATTAATTACAATGTTATTACTATAAATTACAATGTTAATACTATAAATTGTAAGGTTTAATACTATGAGGGTTTCGACCGTGTACTTTCTTTTATAATTAATCTTTGTTTAGTTTATTTAAATGAATTAGTTCATTTATAAATAATATTTATTAACTTTTATTTACCATTGCATTCAGTCTATTTTATAAGTACATAGATAGGTTTTGTTATTGTTTCCTTGTTACAATCATATAATTGTTGTAGTTAATTTATTTGTAAAAATAACTATACTAGAATTACCCTACTTAAAATGTGAACATTTGTAGATACAGTTAAGTAGTATGAACAATAAAATAAACTATGTAAAATAACTTGGTTGTTTCTTCACAAAAATAAATGAGTGTTTATCTAATTTAATTCTTTTACCTATGTTAGAGGTTAGTAGTATCATTTTATAAAATACAGTTTTGAATAGGAACAATAACCTATTTACAATGATCAACTTGTGAAAAGAAATACACCTACTGTCTGTAAAGTATTATGAATACTTCTTTGCTAGCATTCTTAATACAATAGTTTGGTTTTAAACAATAACTTAATTATACAGATTAATATTCTTTCCTAAAAACATCTATATACAAAAATAAATTACTCCATTGTTCTGAAATACAAAATAACTCTATTCAATCCAGATTTCTATCATAACTTCATTTATTTTAAACACACTACCTATGCTAGAGTACGGTCTGGTTCGTTTCAGACGAGGAAAAACATGGGTAGGATTATTTCATCCAATTACAGATTCAACATTCAAATAACTAAACAATTACAAGCTTTAATAGTTCCCTACAAAGCATGTAAATCTTTCATTATTTATTCATTCTCAGACATAAACGTTTAACACAGCAAATAAAGGACTACAAAACCTATTTAAAGCTAGATAACAATAGCGTTGGAAGGCCGTTCCTCCCTACCAACTACTGGAGAGCGCTCAAACAACGTCTTCTCAAGACCCCCGAGCCTGTTCCTGGTCTCCTTGCCTGGGAACTGGTGGAGCAAGCAACAAAATACTAGTTTGATGACTCAGTACTAACTCTGCTCTCAGCAGCAAGATCCTTCAGCTGACTAGCTGTACTAGATCACTTTCTACTGTTTAAGCCTCAAACACATTCCACAAATTCCCTTCCTAATGAAATCCTCTGAAGTACATTCACCGGAATGGTTCTCTTTTTGGAATGAGTAGCCTTAGCTCCTTTCAATGGGCTTTTTTATTAAGATTGCCTAGGTCTTTTTGGGTTAATTGTCATTAATTGAGCCACCTTCTCTGATCCCACTTTCTTGGGGGATCATGACCCCAAATGTAGGGAGGTTGCCACCTGCAACATTAAAAGTGTTTGAGGATGCTGCCACTTGTCTATTTTCTCTCCACCCAGTCTCCTCCACCAACTTGACTAGTAACACTCTTTTTAACAGCTCTCCCAAGCTATTGTCTCCACTTTTATTTATTTATAATTAAATATCCATAATTACATTCAATATCCTTGACTTTGTTGAGTCATCAATTACAACTTAGCATAAAATTTAACATATTGTCTTGAAATAAAATCAAATATGATAATATTATTTTTGTAAAATTGGGGCATGTGACATACACACCCCCTTAGAATATAACATCATCCTTGATGTTATTTATTCTTCATCTTCAAAATTCCCCTAAAAAAGAATTGGATATGCATCTCGCATTTTACTTTCCAATTCCTAGGTGGCTTCCTCTGGACTAAGGTGCTTCTAGTGTACCTTCACCTGTCCAATGGTGCAGTTCTGAAGTGTAATCTCCCTCCTTCCAAGGATACAATTTGGTTCCACTAGAAAGTCTCCTTCTGGTTCCACCTATACATCATTCTAGTTAACCACATGAGTAGCATCATGAACATATTTATTTAAAACGAAAACATGAAAAGCATTATGTAGTCTTAAATTAGGTGGTAATGCTAATTGATAAGCTACTTGTCCAATCCTAGAAACAATTTGAAATGGGCCACCGTAGCGAGGTGCAAATTTTGCACAACTCCCCAATCTTAGAGAGCTCTTTTTGGGCATTACCTTGATGAACACATGTTCACCTACCTAAAACTCCTTTGGAGTTCTTTTTAATTCTGCTTGACTTTTCTGTCGATCCTGTGCCACTTTCATATTTCCCTGCACTTGTTTTACAATTTCTTCCATTTCTTTTAATAGTTCTGGACCTATACCAATCTATTGAGTGGATTACTCAAAGAGATAAGAGTATTACATTTCCGTTCATATAAAATTTCGAAAGGACTAAATCTGGTTGATGTCTGATAATTATTATAAGAAGCAAATTCTACCAGATGTAAATAATCCTCCAATTTACCAGGCTGGTCTTTCACATACATTCTTAATAGATATTCTAATACTTGGTTTACCCTTTCCATTTGTCCATCTGTTTGAGGATGGAAAGAAGTACTGAAATTTAATGTAGTGTTTAACCCTTTAAACAAAGAATTCCAAACGTTTCATGTAAACTTAGGATCTCTATTTGAGATTATGACTTTTGGTACTCCATGCAATCGAAAAATCTATTTTAGAAAAATATTTGCTATGTTTGTAGCTTTATAAGTAGTTTTAACAGGTATAAAGTGAGCTGCTTTGCTTAACTTATCAACTACTACCATGATAGAATCATTCTTATTTTGATTTTTAGGCAGCCTAGTGATAAAATCTAGACTAATTATCTCCCATTTCCAGCTAGGGATGGGTAATGGCTGAAGAAAACCAGCTAGGTGTTGATTTCAGTTTTTACCTGTTGACATTCCAAACACCTAGCAATATATTTTTCTACTTCAGTTTTCATATTTGGCCATAAATACTCTTTTCTTAACATGGTTATGGTCTTTTATAACCTAGATGACCTAAATATGGTGTTTTATGAATTTCATCCAGAATTAACACCTTAACTTTAGGTACGTTAGGTACATACATTCTATCTTTATACAGTAAGAATTCTTTTTCATTTAAACTGTAACCTTTAATTAAGTTTTCTGTTGCATTTTCTTTAGCTTTAGCTTGCAAATTCTGGTAAATTTAATCTTGTTCTATTCCTTCTTTAATTTGTCATCTAAGTCTGAAACATAGGTGCTGATAGCTGCTGCAAAATTCAGCCTTGCATTCCTACTTAATGCATTAGCAACTTTATTTTCTTAACCTTTTATATGCTGAATTTCAAAATCATACTCGCTTAAGAAAGCTAACCACCTAGCTTGTTTGGCATTTAAATTAGGCTGATCTAACAGATACTTCAATTATTTATTGTTAGTCATTAAAATAATTTTTCTGCCAATTAGATGATGTCCCCACATCTTTAAGGCTTGTATTACAGCTGCTAATTCCAGATCATATGTTGCATAATTATTTTCATGAACTTTTAACTTTCCAGACTCATAGGAAATAACATGCCCTTCTTGAGTCAGAACACCACCTAAGCTATCATTATAGGCGTTAGTGCACACTACAAATTCTTTATTAGGATTCACTATTCTTAAAATAGGTGCACTGGTTAATAAAGTTTTTAACTTTTTAAAGCTTTATTCACATTTTTTATTCCAGTCAAACTTCTTTCCCTTCTTCTGTAAGGAATTTATTGGATTTGCTATCCTCGAAAAACCTTCAATGAACCTTCGGTAGTAACCAGTAATGCCCATGAAAGATCGAACATCCGTCAGATCCTTAGGTACTGGCCAATCTTTGATTGCCCTTATCTTTTCAGGATCTATAGAAATTTCTTCCTTGGTCACTGTGTGACCTAAATACTGAATCTTATCCTTGAAGAATTCACACTTACTAAACTTTGCGAAGAGTTGATGTTCTCGCAACTCTTGCAAAACAATTTTTAGATGTTCTTTATGTTCTTCTTCAGTTTTTGAATAGATTAGAATGTCGTCGATAAATACGACCACAAAATTATCTAAATACTTATCCATAACATTGTTCATTAAACACATGAAGACAGCTGGGGAATTAGTAAGCCCGAATGACATTACGAAAAATTCATAATGACCATATCAAGTTCTGAAAGTTGTCTTAAAAATGTCTTCATCTTTAATCCTTACTTGATGATATCCAGACCTTAAATCTATTTTTGAAAACACCGTGGCTCCTTGTAGTTGATCAAACAGATCATCTATGCGGGGCAATGGATATCAGTTTTTGATGGTCATCTTATTTAACTGACGGTAATCTATGCAAAGTCACATGGTTCCATCCTTCTTCTTAATGAAGATGACACTGTGCCCCCCAAGGAGACACACTTGGTCAAATATACTTTTTATCAATTAATTCTTTTAATTGATATTTTAATTCATTAATTTCAAGAATTTTCATTCGATAAGGCTCCTTTGAGCTAAGTACTGCACTCGGTACCAGCTCAATGGTGAAATCCAAGTCCCTTTTTGGAGGTAAACCCGGAATCTCTTCTAGGAATACATCAACATATTCTCTTAAGACTGGTATGTCTTCCACTTTTAACTTATCTATTTTAATTATACTTTCCTCATCAATTATTGTTACTGCATAAGCTTTACATCCCTTTCTAATATCTCTCTTAAGCTGTAGGGCATAAATATGCCTTATGGTGGTTTTTCTAGGTATTCCTTTAACACTTACTGGTTTCTCATCACTGTTTAAGCATGTGAAGGTTTTATCATAACAGTTTAGAATTAATATTTGTTGTTCTAACTAGTCCATACCAATCAGCAAATCATAAGAACCAAGAGGCAAAACATTAAGTTTAACAACAGTTTCAAATTTATCCATAGCTATCGCACATTGTTGGGCAATAGGGCAGACCCGGGTTTAATCCTTTTATGTCGCACCAACAAAAGACCCATAGTGCTGGCCCTTTCGGCAACAACCTGCGCGTAGGTTGCAGTCTCACCCGAAACAGCTATGGGGTGCCGCAGAATCAGGTTTCTACAAGAAGAGAGGGATATTACTGTACCTTATCCTTTGATAACTTATTAATCAATAATTACACAACTTTATCATTCACTCATATACAACTTCGCAGATAGATAAACAATCGTGACTTGCTTAACCCACTACAAGGAATTCACAGCGAAGCTTGCTATTAGCAGTAATCTAATTTATCAAATGTATACAGTTATTAATGCATAAAAGATAACAGAAAGAGAAGCAACACAAGAAACCACAACACCAGATATAACGTGGTTCACCCCCAGTGTAGGGGATACGTCCACAAACTGTGTTTTATTCAACTTGCTACAAAACCACAATTTGATCTGTGCACTCAGCTGCAGATCCCTTCAGTCCTTAAAAGCCGCGCACATAGCAGCAGGCCTCTGCACACACAGCTGGAGATCTTTCCTTAATCTTCTTACAAAAACCCTGTGCGCACACAGCTGCACAGGTCGTCCACGCACACAGCTGGGACTTAACCTTTCCTTACAAAATCAGCCTTAGCCTTGCCTTAATCTTTCTTACATCATAAAACCTAACCTTTCTTATTTACACAAGTGCGTATTTATAACACACTGTTTACAAAAACATGGATTCAATACCATGGGCACCAAAAACCCTAAACCCTGGTCTTAAGCTGTGGGTTTATTACAATAGAGGACTTTGACTCAACTCCCAAAACACCTAAGACTATTTTGAGTCAAACCCGCAGAGTTACCCATATTAAGGACCGTTGAGGTGCGCGCCCCAACAGGCCCCTCAAGTTGGTTAGGATACTTGGCTCTCACCCGAGAGACCCGGGTTCAAGTCCCAGCAACGGAACCAAATTTGTTGGGCAATAGGGCAGACCCGGGTTTAATCCTTTTATGTCGCACCAACAAAAGACCCACAGTGCTGGCCCTTTCGGCAACAACCTGCGCGCAGGTTGCAGTCTCACCCGAAACAGCTATGGGGTGCCACTAAATCAGGTTTCTGCAAACAGAGAGGGATATTACTGTACCTTAGCTTTTGATAACTTATTAATCAATAATTACACGACTTTATCATTCACTCATATACAACTTCGCAGATAGATAAACAACCGTGTCTTGTTTAACCCACTACAGGGAATTCACAGCGAAGCTTGCTATTAGCAGTAATCTAATTTATCAAATTTATATAGTTATTAATGCATAAAAGACAACAGAAAGAGAAGCAACACAAGAAACCACAACACCAGATATAATGTGGTTCACCCCCAGTGTAGGGGCTATGTCCACAAACTGTGTTTTATTCAACTTGCTACAAAACCACAGTTTGATCTGCACACTCAGCTGCAAATCCCTTCAGTCCTTAAAATCCGCGCACACAGCAGCAGGCCTCTGTGCACACAGCTGCAGATCTTTCCTTAATATTCTTACAAAAACCCTCTACGCACACAGCTGCAGAGGTCATCCACATGCACAGCTGGGACTTAACCTTTCCTTACAAAATCAGCCTTAGCCTCGCCTTAATCTTTCTTACATCATAAAACCTAACCTTTCTTATTTACACAAGTGCCTATTTATAACGCACTATTTACAAAAACATGGATTCAATACCATGGGCACCCAAAACCCTAAACCCTGGTCTTAAGCCATGGGTTTATTACAATAGAGGACTTTGACTCAACCCCCGACACCCCTAAGACTATTTTGAGTCAAACCCGTGGAGTTACCCATCTTAAGGATCATTGAGGTGCACGCCCCAACACACATTCTTTAACAAAACAAGTTACTTTTCTTTTAGCACTAGTGGCTAACTGAACTAACCATGAGTACTCAAACTTATCAACAGATAACTTACATTTTTCTACTATCTGGGGTGCAATATAACTGAGACTAGCTCCTGGATCAATCAAAATTGTTACAGGGGTCTGATTTATCATACCTTCTACTTCCACCATGGAAGTCTAATATTCAGCTTGTCGATTCTCCAAAGCTGCGTTGATTCTAGGCATATTCCTTGCTAGCTCCCCAACGGTCATCTCCTCCTGTATGGTATGAATGTTGCTAACAATCTTCTTTCGGTTTGGACAAATTGAAGCATAGTGTGGGCCATTACACTCCCAGCACTTGATAGGCTGTTTGCGCTCAAAATTCTTGGTAAAGTTTCCATGATTATTTGCAAATTCCTTACTTTTAGAATTATTTTGATTGTTGGGTGTATTGCTATTGTTTCCTTGGAAATTCTTGTTATTAGAATAATTTTTGGCCTTATTGTTTTAAAATTTTTTGTTAGGCACAAAATCCTTCTTCTTTTGTTCAAACTGATTATTATTTTTCTTAGCTTTCTAGTTGGCCAAGCTTTCTTTCTTCCAATTTTGCTCAAAACAGAAGTTAGCTTTTCTCATAGCTTCTTCCAAGGTCTTTGGGTTATCATATTCAATTCTATCTTTAATATGATAAGGTAGACAACTAAGGAATCGATGTACCTTTGGTTTCTCAAATACAAGGTATGTTACATACCTAAGTAGACTTAAGAACTTGCTGTTCAGATCCTTCATTGTCATTGATCCTAATTTCAACTCATAAAATTCCTTTGCTCTTTCCTCATAATATTGCTCAGACAGAAATTTATTTTTGAAATACCTCTTAAAGGTACTCCAGTTTACATTTTTCTCTTTATGCCCTTAACTCTTTTCATGTCCTGCCACCAAATGTCAGCCTTTCCTGAGAGGTTATAATAGACATTCTAGCCTTTAATTGGTTAGAATAGTTATATATTTGGAAGTACTTCTTCATCCTAGATAACTAGGATTCAACTTCCTCCCCCTTCTCAGACTCTCCATTAAAGGTTGGTGGTTTTATCTTTTTGAATTCCCCGAAAATCTCCTCATAAGGTTTGTATTTCCTCTTTTTAGATTACTGATTATCATCACTACTGTCATTGGTAGAATGGTAATTTAGTTGTTCACCAAACACTTCAGAAGACGAACTACTTTCAGTTTTAGTATGTTTCATCTTTTTATATTTACGTTGATGACTTGTATCTTCTGGTTCGGTTCTTCTACCCCTACCCTCAGTTTGAAACTTCTCAATTAGGATCTGATTAAGCTCTTCTTGAGCCCTCAAAATCCTTTCATTTTCTCATTTTACAGACTCCATTTTAGTTTTTAAGTCTTTTACAGTTTGTAACAATTCTGAGGAATTGGTAGTTAAATCCTCTGGTATAGGATCTCTTGGTAGATTTCCTGTTTCAGTAATTGGAGACTCTTCCTCTGCATACTCTTCTAGCCTTTCCATACATGTCTGTTAAACTTCAGAAAACAATTCTCCGTTCAATAACATTTAAAAGAAAAATACATCAGCATAATAATTCAGTTTACTATTTCCTAAAAACTAGTTGAGATTTGCCAAGGTGTGTTTGAACCTTGTGCTCTGATACCACATGTCAAAACCCCAAATTTTCATGAAAATTTAAAATTTTGAAGATACATAAAATGCTGAGAATGCGATATGCTAATAGCTAATAGTTATCTATAAAGGAATTAGTTACCAGATTAGTTAATACATAATCTTAGTTAAGTAACTTAGCATTCTACTTTTTGATACAAGTTTAGGTTTAATTTGTGCAATAATTCCTCTTTCAGTTTGCTGATGAGTTTTTAATTTGCGACAAGTAGGTGGAACTGTCTTTGGATTCTGGGGCTTACTTAGTGTTTAAGCTAACACAGAAATCTTACTTGTTCTTACAGGTTTTACAGGTATGAATGGTCAAGTAACGCCTTTAATTCCATAAAGCATTCAGCTATATTTCTATTTGCAAAATTAAAAATCTTGGTAAATAAGTTGTTACACAACAATCTACTTCTATGAGGTAAAACTATTAGTTTTGTTTTCTTCAATTATTCTTGTCAACGATATACATGTAGAAGATTTTCTTTCATGAATGTAAAATAGCAACAGTGATTACTTTCCCTAGTTTACAACTTGTGATCTTTGTTGTAAGTTATTTTTACTTAGAGTGCATAACCTGAAATGCTATAATGATTGTTCTAATGGTAATATACGTTATCAACTTATATTAATAGTATAACTAAATGCTTGTTATTCATCTTCTGCAATGAAGATTACTGCCTCAGGTTCTAAACATTACAGTGAACATAAATTCCTAAGCACTTAGAATCTAGTAGGATTGTTCCACTTCAGTTTCTTAACTTTTTTTTTTATAATACTTCTCATGAATTAAGCTTCTAGCCACAACAATCAACTTAGATCAAAGTCTTTAAGAGAGGTTGTTCTATTACCTCATGCAAGCACTAGATAGTTCTAAAAATTATGTTACTAATCATAAACATAGTGAAACTATAGCACTTGTTATGGTTGAGTAAATAACCAAAAGCTAGTAAACTTCATTGATTTGAGCTATGTAAAGGATTCATAGCCATCATCCTAGTATTTGCCACCCACTGAAAACTATATTTTTATATGATACTCACCAATACACACATAAACTATCTTGTTTATAATACATCCATGTTTACCAGTAAATATGGTTATAAATAAATAAGATCTTTAAAGTTTATGATCTTTCTTTTAAAACTATGTTGTATAAAGTTATCAAGTCACAACATAAACATTGGTGGCAACAAGTTTAGCTATGAAAAGTCTATTAGGAATAATTTATTAACATCATAGTTTGGCTAGGTAATGAAATAGCCTTTTAATTAGTATCTCCCATGTATCATAAGATTTTCTTCATAAACTTAGTTATGATAGCACAAGGATTATCAATATTTGTAACTATAATATTGATGCTATGAATAAATGGATATACCGTTAGCTTCCATGCATAAAATATCTTGAGCAAGAATCTATGTTATCGGGTTGCATCGATTTCACGGTCAACGAAGGCTTAATATGAAAAAAAAACATATCAATTATAAAGTTTACATTATAACTTGTTATGGAGAAGGGATGAGATGTTAGTCCACTCCATTGATTGGTTTATGTATAATGTTTTGTATATGAAAGACTTTGAATTCACCATCGTTTTGAACTAAATGATGGCTATATGATAACCTTGTCAATGATGCGAGGGTTCACGATTTATGCCCACACAACCATCAGTTCATATCTATGATAACGTGGAACATTTGAATGATTATAATACTATATGAAAGTTCATCGAATTATGTTTTAAATAATTGTGAATCATTTGGCATGCATGGACTATAGAGTCGACCCACTGCATGGTTGATTATTTAGGTGACCACGTGTTTTCTCCTCGGCCAAGTGTTGGGAGTATAAGAGTTTATGAACCCTACTCTTTGTCATTCTCCTCCATGGATTTTGGGCCTTCGGGTTGCTCTGCAACTACTCCATGGATGCCATGCTTACCCTACTTTGAAAATAACGAGCTCCGCGTCCTGGTTACATTGTTCAGTCTACCTTCTTCGCCCTCGAACCCTTGTTTGCACCGTTTGTTTACCCTGGCAAGAATTTGTTGAGGGTCATGAATTTAAGCTTATGGCCTAGCCTATGAGTGGATTTTGGTTCGTTCCTCCACGACCTACCTATAGGGATAGTTTAAAGGGGATACTTGCTTCTGTTATAGTTTGGTTTTTGTCATAGGGTTTCCAGAGTATGGTTCTCATGCTTCGCATTATGGTGACAGTTCGAGCTTCATTGTCTGCTTCTTGCTTGGCCGTTGCTCCACCTTCTTCTGGCTGCTGCTAGTAGTGGTTTGTGCATGATTTTGAACCATCTCTATCATAGGAGAAATGAAGGGTTGGCTCTTCATCTCGCTGGTGGTGACGCTACTATTTCTTGGTGGCTACATTACCTTCGTTTCCAAATATGAAAATTTCTTTTGTTTTACAGTTCTAATATAATGCATAATTTTAATGTCGTGGGTTATCCTTCCAGGTAATGGTTTACATTTCTCTTTGCTGCTGGTACAAACGAGTAAGGTCGACTAGCTGGTTACGGGTAAGCCCTGGTCAACCCATGGAAATCCATGCTTGTTCATTTCTTTATGGAACAGTTTTTCAGTTGGAAATCGTGGCCTGGAAGTGACCCTTCATGGGTTACTATTCCTCGGTTTACATGTTTAGTTTTTACTAAACCCTTGCTGTTAGCAGGGTTTTTCGGCTTATGGTGTGACTTGTAAAAATTTTTTTACTTGTTTTGTGTACAGTTATGTAAAACGTTTTTGCGGCCTGTCAATCCATTCTCTATTTAAACTTTAAGCATAAAGATGTAACTCTCTTGAGCTCAGACTCGGTTATTTTTATGCTCTTACTGTAATTTTGTATACTAGGGTTCTTACCCTATTTTGACTATGTAAAGAAATCTTTACTTGTTAAATTTGTCTTGCATTAAATTGTATTATTATATCCCATTCTGTTATTTCTTCCTATTATAATAATTTGCTTATAATCTTGGATATTCGAGCAAGGGTTAATCCTGTTAGTGACTTGTGTATAAAATAATTTCTTTAACTATTCTGTATGTTTTAGTTCAATAATAAATGTTAAATTATTTGTTTGTTACAGGTATATAGTTATTATAATTCCAATGTTCTCTTTCTCTGTCCTTACAGGACTGTAATAATATTTTATAGTTTGAAGGTTCAGAATACTGAATAATCCAAATCCTTGGATTATTGCTATCTGATTATTAATTACAATGTTATTACTATAAATTACAATGTTAATACTATAAATTATAATGTTTAATACTATAAATTGTAATGTTTAATACTATGAAGGTTTCGACCCTGTACTTTCTTTATAATTAATCTTTGTTTAGTTTATTTAAATGAATTAGTTCATTTATAAATAATATTTATTAGCTATTATTTACCATTGCATTCACTCAATTTTATAACTACATAGATAGGTTTTGTTATTGTTTCCTTGTTACAATATTATAATTGTTGTAGTTAATTTATTTGTAAAAAGAACTATACTATAATTACCGTACTTAAAATGTGAACATTTGTAGATATAGTTAAGCAATATGAACAATAAAATAAACTACGTAAAATAACTTGGTTCTTTCTTCACAAATATAAATGAGTGTTTATCTAAGTTAATTCTTTTACCTATGTTACAGGTTAGTAGTATCATTTTATAAAATATAGTTTTGAATAAGAACAATAACCTATTTATAGTAATTAACTTGTTAAAATAAATACACCTACTATCTGTAAAGTATTATGAATACTTCTTTGCTAGCATTCTTAATACAATAGTATGGTTTTAAACAATAACTTAATTAGACAGATTAATATTCTTTTGTGAAAATATCTATATACAAAAATAAATTACTCCATTGTTTTGAAATACAAAATAACTCTATTCAATCAATATTTCTATCATATCTTCATCTATTTTAAACACACTACTTGTGCTAGAGTACGGTCTGGTTCGTTCCAGACGGGGAAAAACACAATTAGGATTATTTCATCCAATTACAGATTCATCATTCAAATAAATAAAAGATTACAAGCTTTAACAGTTCCCTACAAAGCATATAAATCTTTCATTATTCATTCATTCTCAGATGTAAACTTTTAACACAACAAATAAAAGACTGTAGAACCTGTTTAAAGCTGGATGACAATAGCGTTGGGAGGTCGTTCCTCCCTACCAACTCCTGGAGAGTGCTTAAACAACGTCTTCTCAGGACCCCCGAGCCTGTTCCTGGTCTCCTTGGCTGGGAACTGGTGGAGCAAGCAACAAAATACTAGTCTAGTGACTCAGTACTAACTCTGCTCTCAGCAGCAATATCCTTCATCTGAATAGCTGTACTAGATCAATTTCTGGAGTTTACCCCTCAAACACATTCCAAAAATTCCCTTCCCAATGAAATCCTCTGAAGTACATTCATGTGAATGGTTCTCTTCTTGGAATGAGCAGCCTCAGCTCTCTTCAATGGGATTTTTTATTAAGATTGCCTAGGTCTTTTTGGGTTAATTGTGATTAATTGAGCCACCTGATCTGATCCCACTTTCTTGGGGGATCATGACCCCAAATGTAAGGAGGTTGCCACCTACAAAATTGGAAGTGTTTGAGGATGCTGCCACTTGTCTATTTGCTATCCACCGAGTCTCCTCCACCAACTTGACTAGTAACACTCTTTTTAATAGCTCTCCCAAGTTGTTGTCTCCACTTTTATTTATTTATAATTAAATACTCATAATTACATTCAACATCCTTGAATATGCTGAGTCATCAATTACAACTTAGCATAAAATTTAACATATTGTCTCGAAATAAAATCAAATATGATAATATTATTTTTGCAAAATTGGGGCATGTGACAGAAACTCAAGCCTAGTAGATATGGTCCTTTAACTATTTTGGAGAAGATTGGTACCAATGCCTTTCATTTAGATCTACCATATTACATGCATATTTACTCAGTTATGAATGTGGAGAACTTTAAACTTTATGATCCTCCAATAATTATTGATCTAAGGGAGAATGTTTTAGTTCCATCAGTTGATGCATTTTCACCTAAATACTTGGACAAGCTTACAGAATATGTCATCATGGATAAAATAACAAGGAATTCAAGAAGGGGTTATGTGGAGTATCTTCGAATTGGCCTAGAGGGAACTCATCTAGGAAAGACATGATGGATCAAGAAGGGAATGGTGAGGGAGTAATTCCCTCACTGCTATGTTTACTGATGATGCTTTTGGAGGAAAAAATACTTTCAATGGGGAGGTATGATCTAGGAGGATCTCTAGATTGGCAAATTTTAAATTCAACAAAATGTAGTGGAACAAGAATCAACACATAGATCTTCTCAATTCAATTCAAATGAAATTCATTTCACTCAAAACGAACTCCGTATGGAAAATTTATAGCATTCTAAATTTTTAGCTAAACAACATTTTCTATGCAAGATTGGGAAAAAAGGAGGCCATGTGGCATTGCTAAAAGGGTGGCATGTGGCATCCATACATGTAGTACGGTGCCTACATGGTAGCTCCTCACATGGAAGAGCTAATTAACATAGCAGTCCACATGACATGTGACATGGCATAAATGTAATAGGAATGTGGCATGTGACTGACCGCTGCATGGTGAACAGGTGGGAAAATCCTAGGATGACATGTGTCTACCTAGGAAGACCAAAAGTTGGTTAAATATTCGAAACAACCTCCATGTTTTTCGAATCTAAGACCACCAAAATATAGCACCCATGCCTTACTATTTCACCACCACATGTTTCTTACTAGTGATTTGTTGAAACTTTTATTTAAAGCATAATGTAGTGTTGACTAGGGGAAAGAGGGGGATGACCGACCCCGCCAAGATTGACAGGCTAGTCAAGCCCACCCCCAAATATGGGGTATGATGTAAATTTTTTTGCAAAACAAGCATATGCATATATCCACCAAACTCAAAAAATAACCAAACATACCATATAATATGACTGATCCGACCAAGATTGGGAGGTCGGTCAAGCCTGCCCCCAAATATGGGGTATGATGTAAAAATTGTTGCCAAATAGGCATGTTCATATATCCACCAACCTCAACAAATAACTAAACATACCATATATTATATTCCATGCTTATATTGGGATTGAGGCGTCACGATGAGGGCTTTGCTCCAAAATGAAGTGCAACACTATCCTCGCTTAAGTTTTCTGACAAGCAGGATAGAGAAGGACTGTCTTTTCTTGAAAACAATTTTATTATCTCATAAAATTACTCCATGTTATATAAATTTCATATTTGATTGGACATTTTCTTAATAACTCAGGATGCCTCTCTCTTTCCATATGCACACGAAAGGATTTTTATCTTGCATGACATCATCATAGTTGGGCTACAACAACGCCCCTTTCCACTCCATGTGCAGAGCCTAAGAATTCCTACCATGAACCAGGGTTGAGTACATCAGAACATGGTCAACATTTTACTCATTTTTCATGATTTTTCATTGTGAATCCATTAGTGTAGTTTGTTTTCTATTATGAGTAGCTCATTTTTAGGTCACTTCTAGAATTTTAGGTATAAAGCATTATTTCCATGTAACTTGAAGCAGATAAAGACTTCTAAACCCACATGATTCGCATTTTAACCCACAATGATTACTCAGTTGAATAATCAACCAATGGAAAACAATTCCATATTGGAAATATAAATAAATATTAAATATGAATGATGATAAAAGATTACAAAGTGAGTGCCATATATATATTAATTGTAAAGGCACTTTGTATACCATCCATGAAAGGATGCGTAATTTTAGAATAGTTTACTAATAACCATTTATTAATTATTAATTATTAATATCAATATATATTAATATTAATAATTAATATTGATATTTAATATATATATATATATATATATATATATATTGTTTGTTGTTATTATTTAAGTTTGTTACATTGCCTTCCTGTTCAAGATGCTTTGTCCTCAAAGCATATCCTATAAAACTAGTTTATAATTTAAATATTGTAAGTGAAACGATGGGTTGTTTCTTAAACCATGGGCTATTTCACTTTGTTTTTTAACTTTTCCCCTTTTATTTCTTTGTTGATAATTTTTCTATTTTTATTTTTATTTTTTATTCTTCCCTTTTCCCTTTCGTTCTTGCTTCATATTTGGACTGGAATTAATACTTCTTCAATGAAAAAGGCCAATTTTTGGTTAAAAACCAATTTTTACCAGAGAAACTCTTAATATGGATGGCTAAAAGCCATTGTGAGGTCAAGGACCTAAATTCAAGGAAACCTTGAACATGTTTTTAACTTTTCCTTTTAACTTATATTTTTTAACATTTCCCCTTTTATTTCTTTTGTTGATAATTCTTTTTTTTTATTCTTCATAATTTTTTTTCTTCATTTTTCCCTCTCGTTCTTGCTTCATATTTGGAGTGGAATTAATACTTCTTCAATGAAATTCAAATGGCCAAAGGCCAATTTTTTGTGAAAAACCAATTTTTACTAGAGAAACTCTGAATATGGATGGCTAAAAGCCACTGTGAGGTCAAAGACCTAAATTCAAGGAAACCTTGAACATGTTTTTTAACTTATGTTTTTTTTTACTCTTTATTTTTCCCTCTCGTTCTTGCTCTGATACCACTTAAAGCAGACAAAGACTTCTAAACCCACATGATTCGCATGTTAACCCACAATGATTACTCAGTTGAATAATCAACTAATGGAAAACAATTCCATATCGGAAATATAAATAAATATTAAAGATGAATGATGATAAAAGATTACAAGTGAGTGCCATATATATATTAATTGTAAAGGCACTTTGTATACCATCCATGAAAGGATGCGTCATTTTAGAATAGTTTACTAATAACCATTTATTACTTATTAATTATTAATATCAATATATATTAATAT
>LPNX010411528.1:160320-188782 GCA_001517045.1 Pseudotsuga menziesii
TGTAAAGCGGGCCCAGAGACGTAGTCCCCTACGGATGAACTCTGCTATCAAGTTGGGTTATTGCGTGTTGATGATGAATTCCTCTCTTTTATGTGTTTTTTCTTATTCATTCATGCTCTTTTAATTAAGTAATCCATGATAAGTCAATGAATATAAAGATCCTAATCATTTACAACCATTTATCTTCATGTATCCCATAATTTACATAGTGATTTGGATTCCCTTAGTAACTAACAACAACAATACATTTGATAAGCTCTTGATCTATGAGTGCCACTTAAAAACTCAACCTCATTGACACCTATCTAAAATGATGCGATAGTCATGAACAATGTGAGGAGAAGAAGCTGTTTCATCTGCAAGATGTGTTAGTACTCATGAACAAAATCTCTAGTATGACATATATATCTTCTTGGTTGTTGACGACCATTGCCAAGAAGCCATCCACCAAAATTGAATCTTCTCTCTTGCATATTTCTTTAAATTGAAGCATCTATCTGATGAGTGTGTATGTTTTCCACAATGCTTGCATGGATGAAGATTAAAACAATGATCTCCATGTGGCTAAATCGAACACACTATTGGCATGTAAAACTTTGAACATGTGTAGATGAAGATGAACTCTCGTGGAGGAGTCCAATGCTTTGGAATTTGATGGTATTGGAGAAATGAAGAATGTGAGTTGTCACTTCCTTGTCATATCTAAGACTGGATCAGTGCTTGTTGCGACTGATCTCTTCCCATGGTTGTTGAGATTTTGAAATGGCATCATGTTATCTAGGTTGTTGAAGGGAATTCTTCTAAACATGGAAATGTTAAATAACCATTCTATTTTAATCCTTTTAAGAAATTATTTTATTTTTAAAAATTACCCACTCTTATGTTTCTCAATGCATCCCTTCACGTTTCCATATATTTGTGAATCCTATTTCAAAGGTGAAATTATTATCCACTTAAACATAATCTTAATAAAGTGGGTGTTAAATTCAAGCAAGCATACCTTCCAAATGAAGCCTTTGTATTTCCTTAATCTCTCCAAATTATGCAGTAACGGTCCAAATTTTCACAATCAACATTTCATGTGAGCTTTCCAACAAATGTTTTTCCAGAAGCTTGGATGCAGGGATGTACCAAAATGCATCCAAATACTTTCGATACTATTCAAAATCGACCAATTCCATATGATGAATCAAACCATATGGAACTTAGGTGTGGTTGAATTGAGATTCCCAGCTTACAATCATGCGTAGATGAATAGACAACCCCATGCACATGTAAGGGTTATTTGGAGAGAGAAAGCATATGGCTCTTCAATGTGTTAATAGGTGTGTATACAATCTCGGATGTTCAACAAATAATTTTCATGGTGGTATTCAAACACTTCAATGCAGAAATAGACTTCAAAAGTATGGTCCTATTTCACTTTGAAGTGATGTACAATCATAAGATGAATGACATGGGAAACTAGAGACTTCCCAAAATTGCTTTAAACTAAAGTCAAAACCAACTACTCCTTAAGCTTTGTTGGTGTAAAGATACAATGGATTCATAAACAATTGGGCATTGATGAAAATGATATTAATGTGAAAAATATTATTACTTCTAAGCTTAAAGAAAAATTATGGTGTGAGGGAAATTTATCCATTAATAGAAAATTAGAATACTATAAGGAAGTCAGTAATACTAACTTGGAACATCACAAGTATCGCTCGGTAGTAACTAGGTTACGGAAGAAAATTAATATAGCCAAGATTAGAATGAAATCTCATAAACTTCATAGAGAAATAGGGTGTTGGTTTATTCCTAAAACCGCATGGGCAAAAAAGGTTTTCCAATTGTGTGAGTTTATGAGCATTGAGGATGAAAATCATTTTCTCATAGAGTTCCTTGCTTACACCCACATTAGATATGAGTTTCAAAGGATTTGCTACAATACAAACCTTTATAACCTCGTAACTTGCCAAAACTATAGTGAGCTTGGAAAGCTTTTTGGTAAGATTTGTGAGCACAAGCACAAGATTGTAAAGTAAACCAAGTATTATCCTTCTTAAGGTCCGATAAACCAAAGTTGGTCTCAGTTGACATTAATCATCATCTTCGTCATCATCATAATTCAAACCTTCAATTATGAAATGTTAAAATAAATCATTCCTTTCATTTGGAAGTGTAGTAATGCATCAAAATGAAAGTGTAGTAATAGACCAAATTTTCACTGTGTATATTAAAAGAATGTAATCAAAATCCTCAATATAGTGACAAAATTTCGATTCTTCCACTCTATGGTTTTTAATAAGTAATTTTAATGTAAATAACCCAAGAAACTACATAAAATAAATTTTAGAAACATAAAAATCACCTAGATATATAAAGAAATAAATTGAAAAGAATTTATAACCAATCAAGATTAACTAGGCAAGTGGAAAAACTTCTAGTAGAAAAATCAAGGTTGGATGAAGATGAAATATAGGCTATACAATGTCCATTGAAAATAACGAATCTAGATAAATACAAAAGATGGAGTGAAGCTAAAAAATATGTTCATGAATACCAAATTTTTTATCATGAATCACTTCAATAAAAAACTTCTCTCATTTCCAAGAAAAAGAAAATAAATACTTATAAAATAGCACACCAAAGAAAACTACTCTTGACATGCTTGGTGGGGAAAACTGACCACATTAGATTGTGACATAGCAGATCATTGGTCAACTTCAAAAGGTCTATAAAATTCAATGTAGCCAAGAAAGGGAGCCTAGGTTGTTCCATCTGGTTTCATGCTCCCTAAAAATATTGGTTCATATAAGGTTGATTAGAGTAAATACCATGGCCTTGGACAGTCGGTTAATAACCCCCTCTTGCATGACCCATAAAAGGATACACGAAAATATTATAATTCGGTATACCTTGAGAATGGGGTGCTACATAACCATAATTGTAGGATTGGTAAACAGGTTGGCCCCCAGAAACATAAGGAGGTACGTAGCCTCCCTACACAATGGTACTGGGTGATGAGCGAACAACATGGCTAGAGGAAGGATGTCATCTTGAAGGACTATGTGGGTCATGAGGAGGATGTGCCATAAGAAAGGAATTTGACTAAACTGGTGCAGTGGACAATGGAGCATAGGATGGAATGTAATATGTACCTCCAACGTTCACATGTTTAGGTTCACCTCCATGGAAGTGAACACCAGTGTTATGCACAGATTAGGGGTATGAAAATTCTCCCACAAATTAAGTGGAAGGTACAATATTCCCACTACAAGATCTATTAGCATGGAAAGGGATGGCAGTGCTTGCGGAACAACACCAAGATCTATACCAGGATTAATGGAAGATGATGGAAAAGTATCAGTAAGGTTTGGCATGCCAAATATAAAGGGACCCATGCTAGAGGGAACATGATGAGTCTCATCATCCGACCTTCTCAAGGAATACTTCCGATAAGAAGCTACAAAGTATGACAACTGAAGTCATGAATTGTAGGAAGTACTAGTCCCATGAGGGTTGGTGTCAATTGAAGTCCCATTCTAGTGGATGGAGAAGGAGGGATCTCTACATTCTCACATGTAGTACTCATGATGAGAATAGTGTGTGAATCATAGTGTGTAAAAGTTCTCCTAGAATGTCCAGTCTTCTTTTGAGGAGGAGGAGGAGTTCTACAAGGAGAAATACCTTCTAAACATTGATATTGGTGGAGTTCTAGAACTTGATCCATGCCAACTCCATAAAAATAACAAGAATTAACTAATTACGATTCCTATAGCAAGCTAGTGCAAAAAGAGCAAACCCCTAAGAAAATATAAGTCAGATGCAAGAAAGCCAAGAGGGAGGATAAATGCTACTAAATGGAGTAGGTATGTATCTCCTAGGAGAGGCTTGAGACTCTCATACAATACAAGTGGAAGTGTATAACCAATTATAGTGGCGCTCGTCTTCGACAAATATAGAAAATGTGTTTTTTCGACCCTTACCTAGATAGGACACTCACAAAATAACCTATGCAAGTACCCCCTGCAATACCTAGGTAAGGAAACTAAGGTCACCCCAATATAACCAATGCTCAGGTGGATAGTCGTAGGAGGGCTCTACCGTATGGGTAAGGTAGAAAATCCCGAAGCTTGAAAGCACCAAAGGTACCTCAAAATCCCCTAGATATGAATGAGATCCTGGAAATATCTCTTGCGCTGCACATAGAGTGACAAGGGGATATCCCCACCACAAATGTGTATGATGCCTTGTGATTAACTCCCATGTAAGAGGAGCCTCCTAAGAACACTAATTATATAAACGATTTCTCTTCTCACTTGGACAGACACCTAATTGTTTTTTTTCATAGTCTTGGAAAGATTTACTCACGACACCCTATTCGAAGACTCTACAACCTAAGCTTGTTGGTACACCTCTATGAAATAAAAATGTGTAATAACTTTTAAGTTAAGAATTACTTTTAAGGGTTGTGATCACTCAAGGGTAATGAACGTGGAACTAGCGATGTTATGACTCAGGAGTGAAATAAATATGCACACCTAACAAATGATGGCAAGTGCAATTTGTCTTGAATATGAAAAAGGGGTATGACACTACATGAGATGCATAAATTTGTCTTCAAATTCCAATGCAATCCTTCCTATATGAAATCATGAACCTTATTTTATCTAAGAAAACCTAATGCAAGTACCATTTCTATGCAAATGCATAACGCAAAATCATGCCAAAAATTAAAAATGTTTTTGTATTTTAATTATGAATGATATGAAAATGCAACAAAAATACTCTATAACTCCCACACCCTGCAACAAGTATCAGACATAAGCCAAGAAAGACACTGAGATCAAAATGTTTAATGCACTAATATTAAAACAAAAAGGAGAAGAATGAAAAGAACAAATTTTAATTAAAAGCAAAGAAAATGACGTCTCTGGTCAGTACATGAGTAGTAAACAAATATCACAGGATCCCAAGAAGACTCAGAAACAATCACAACCCACCCAACATCTCTCAAACATCAATATCTCTCTCACCAAGAGGGATATATGTGATTGTTCACAGGAAAGCCATGTATATACACGACTGTAAGTACTAGATCCCGCGTGTATTTACGATTTTTATCTCTATGAATTGTGTACAACAAGAGAAAGGTGGTAAAAAGGTAGGATAAGACTCAAATTAATTCAAATGAATACCAATGAGATGACATACTCCTGAACATGATAGAGAAACACAGAATAGCATAGATCATATCAAGTACATCATGCACCCAAACCTCAACAAAAAGGAAATTCCTTAGTGGAGTCACCAATTCTGTTATGGAGAAAAATTCCTATGGCTTGGGGTGGACCACAACATATAATATGAAACCAGAATCAATCCACTTCAAATATGCTAAAGAGATAAACCAGAATAACACTAAGGGATACTAAGTGTACCTTGCTCTACACGTTTGTAGTAGATCCCCATTGAGATTTCAATTAGACTTGCACCTACATTCCATTCTCAACAACAACAACAACAATGAAATATACAAGCATGATAGATATTAAGTGTTAGAACCTAATATAGCATATATCAATCCAATATATATAATCAAATAAAATACATCCATGGATAAGAATATTCATAGTTACACAAATACAATGGATGAGAAATGGATATTTCTATTAATTATAAACATAGATATAAGTGACAAAATCTGTCAGCACCTCATCAAAATTGAGAAACCGATTCCTCCACCTAGGCCTCCACCACTTCAATCCTCCATATCAATGGAAATCTCATAATACAATGGAAATATTGGAAAGAGAATCAATGGTTGGTTAAATGACAAAGGCATGCAGACTCAAGTATGCAAGAATGGGGCACAAATCCACTATAGTTTATTTTCTCTCACAAGTTCTCCTCCTCTAATGAATCCATGTATCTCAATATATATCCCTTCAATAGAAAGTGAAGGGTCGGGTCAAAGCATTTCCAGGCATATGGAAGGCCAATAGTCAAGTTATTCATGACTTGATGAGGAAAACTCCAAATAGTTATTTTTGGGCACATTTCATTATGTACACGGGTCATAGTGGAGAAAGATGCATGTACACATGGTCTGTAAGATGGTGACCCACGTATACCAATAAAGAGGAATTTTAAGGGATCTTTTGTAGCATCAAAGTTTATATTGAGCAAAGGGGGTCCAAAGAGTCTGCATAGGGACAAGGAAGGCCATAAAAACATGATCTACCAAGTGTGATCAAATCAACTACAATACCATGATCAGAAAAAAGACTTCTTTTCTCCTAACATGAATAAATAGGTAGTAGAGTACTTAGCTCGTTGCATATAATTCCAACAAGTCAAGGAAGAACACTGACATCTGGCATGGTTATTGCAACCTATACCCATTCCGGAATGGAAGTGGGAAATAATTAGCATGGATTTTACGACAAGTCTACCTAAACATTTCAGGCATCACAACTCAATCATGGTCATAGATGATAAGTTAGGTAAAGAATCTCATTTTATTCCTATAAAATATACCTATAAGGATGTAAACATTGTAGACATTTTTATGAAAGATATTTTCAGGTTACATGGCATACCAAAGGTAATAATCTCAGATAGATATGTAAAATTTACAGGAAATTTCTGGAAATCTTTGTTTAAAGGTTTATGCACTCACTTGAACTTCAGTACTGCGTATCATCAGCAAATGGATGGAAAGAATGAAAGGGTAAACCAAGTCTTAGAATACATGATAAGAATGTATGTAATGGAAAAACCAGGTAAGTGGGAAGACTACTTACACTTAGTAGAATTTGCTTACAACAATATTTTTCAAGTATCAACATGTATGAGTCCTTTTGAAATTTTGTATGGATGCCAATGTAATACTCCAATTTCTTGGAGAAGTCCAGTTGATAGGTTAATGTTAGAACTTGAATTGTTAAAGGATATGGAACTAACTGTGAAACATGTACAACAAAATTTGAAGGTTGCCCAAGACAAGAAGAAAAGTTATGTTGACCTAAAAATAACTCCTAAAGAGTTCCAGGTAGGTGAGTATGTGTATATAAAGGTAAAACCCAATAAAATATCTTCGATATTGGGAAATTATTCAAAGTTGGAACCCATGTATTGTGGGCCATTTGAAATTTTGGCTAAAGTAGGGTCGGCTGCATACCAGTTAGCCTTACCACCTACTATTAAAGCACAATGGTTTTTACGTTTTCATTTTGAAGAAATATATTCATGATTCTACGCATGTGATCAATTGAAATGTTATACAAGTGAAACCCAAAGGAGAAATCTAGGTGGGACCAGAGCGTATTGTTGATCTGAGAGAACTTTTACTCTAGAACCGTACCATTGAACAAGTCAAGGTGAAATGGAAGCACCTTAGTCCAGAAGAACCCAGTTGGGGATTGGAAAGTGATATGCAGGATGCATATACAATCCTATTCCAAGATGAAGAAATGGAAAAATAAATAAAAAAGTTAAAAACACCAAGGACAGTGTTATCCTTTAAAGGGAGGTGTATGTAATACAACAAGATTTAATAATTTATTATTAAATTCTGCTAGAACATTTTATTTTATTATTTTAATTATATTAGACAAAAACTAAAAAATAAAACAAATGTAATGGATTATTCTTTTATTAATAAAAGATACTAAAGGGGATATAAATGAAATACCTATTGAAGAGTGTTTTATGACCCACAAGAGGAAAATACAAGTGTTTGTAGCTGTTGAGAGAGAACTCAAGGTGCAAGAGTCATATTCCCCAAGATCAGGTCACAACTCTTTGTTAAGTGCTAAAGAGCACGAGGCTCATAAATGACCAAGTCCTAGGAAAAATACAATATAATAGTATGTCCATTATCAAGAAGGAGGCTAGCATTGGATGATGATTAAATTTGATAATGCAAGAGATGGTGCATTTAGTGGATTTTTCTCTTGTAGTTCAACGAACAAGATTGGGGGTTCTGGAGCATGTGATTTGGATGCTCTAGGAGTTCGTTGGGAGGAAGGGATATTCCATTTATATTTTATCAATAATGGTGCCAGGTTCTTATATTATTGGTTATGCTTATAGCTAGATACAATGGGATTTCCATTCTTAGACTGGGATCACAAATAATTCTTTAGCAGAAATCATTATGCATCCGAATTAAATATTGATCTATTAGGTATATGATCTAAGTGTTTATCTATTTTGCATATAAATACAATGTAGTTTTGTTGTGCGTTAGTTCAGTAACCATTCCACTTATGTTCTTTTATGTTATTCATATTATGTTAGTACACTAACTAGATCTTATTTTTTGTATTTTATTCATGACTGTAAAACAACTAGTATTTAATTATTAATGTATCTCAGATCGGCTATCCATACCCAAATCAAAGATTGCTGGTAATGTGTACTATTATAATAATTAGTAATTTCTCAGTGCAACTAATTTAAAACTAGTCTTCCCTTCTACTTTGCATTCGAATCTCATCACTCGTTTCTTTTAATTATTTAAATGTATGTAAATTATTCCTGCTAAAACTATTCTCAAAATGTTAATCGAGGGATAAATATACTCTTTTAAACTAATCAAAAATTATTTTAGAATCTTGTCGAGACCCGAAAGACCTGAGTAATTTTATAATATATTAAATGCATCATATTACAAACTCTGTAACAAATCCAAATTTTATAGATCAAGAATGATAGATCACGATCCATCGTGATCACTGTAAATACCCTATTTACATATACGAGTATATATCTTATATATTATGCAATATACAAAAGGGAAATCATCAAAATACATACATATACAATTAAAATATTATACCAGTTATGGTAATCGTACCGTATCTAACTCATCAATTAAAGAATTGCAATTATCCTATCTAATTATTAAAACTAACAATCAACAACTAGAATCAAGGAAACCAGTGAATAAGATTTTGGATCAAATCTAGCCGAAGGCTATAATCAAAGTAAATCAATACTACAGCTTTCCAATCAAACACCCAACTATTCGCAGAAACGAATATTTATAAACCCAAGTATGCCATTAATACCATCGAAGGATGGCAACCGTTGCTTATGAAAAGAATTATCACAAGTATTTATTTATTTATCAAAAACAAATATATAGGTGTATACACTTAAATAGTAATAAAATATCTTTAACTCTCATTTATGTGGTAATAAGTCCATCACAGATGGAATCCAACTATCATTAAGTATAGTATTCAAATCTAGAAGTATTTTAACCAAAAATACATGCAAATACATTTATAACCACGATATCAATTTATAAACAGAGTATTCAAGAATACTTCACAAAGATCGTAAATAATTTATGGGTCATAATAAGAATTAAAACTTGAAACAATGTCAAATATTAAAACATGATTTCATGACCACGTGGTCGTAAGTCCATTTTAATGGAATCCACATCCAGTTTAAACAAAGAAACTCCATTAACGTATTATGTTACATGTGGTGGTAAGTCCATCCAGGATGGCTCTCATGAAACCCTTGTTAAACCTCAAAACAAGCTATAACACACATAAAAACGATGCTTGAGTAGAGAGGCATGTAAATCCCTTCGTTAGTTAGGGTTTAAATCATAAAGGTTGAATTTAAAAATAGGGTGACTTATATTGCACAAAGATGGATCCTGAATTGGAATCATGACCCCATTTTTTCCTCAGCCAAGAAGCCACCCGTGTTACACAAACTGAAAGAGTCAGTAATTGTGGGTAAATGAAAAATGTTGTTGAAACAGAGTAAGCAGTCCAAGTGTTCTTCACCTTGGAGTCCTAAGACGTGGGCTTGGGAGGAGGGGACCCTATTGTTATCCTTACCAGTGCTCCAAACCCTGGAACCAACCGGTCATAGTTAAAAACATATTAATAAAAATATTTTAAATACTATACAAATGTTGCAGTCTTGCTTACCTGGTCGAGTTGCAGAGAGGTCTAGGTGTTAGAACCATTTCTGGTTACCAGTTGGAGGAGGGTGCAGGAATGAGGTGAAATAAGGCAGGAAATTAAAATGTCACAATATGACTTGGAAGTAGGTGAAAGGGGCTTAAAAGTAATGGAAGGGTATTATTTCTAAGTTTAATAATTATACGTTTGAAATAATACCATAGTTTAATCCTTAGAAATAATTTTGAAATGAAAATTCTTCCTGCTGGTTATCTTGTGGTAAGGTTTGATGGTATAGATATGCATATGAGAATATCTACAGCAGTGGATAAGTATACTAAGAAAAGTTGCACGGAAAAAATAAGTTTGATTTCCAGCAAAATGAATTAAAAGGAAGCGGAGATCTATAGTTGGGTTACAAATGGAAGGAATATATACAGTCGGGAAGCATTCCATCGATAGAACATGCGTGGAGGGATGATCTTTCCAAATCATTGGAAAAATATACATCCAACACAAATCAACGATGAAGATGAAAGTATGGAAATGATCAATGGTCCTAAGCTATTCTTTTGGGTGAACATGCGCGGGGTAAATAACTTTGGAAATCAGTGGAAAGTGGTACAGGATGCATATATCAACGGTTGATATCGAGGTCCGATCATGATTGACGGATGATATTAATCTTGCTAATTGTAAATGCATGGCTACATAAAGTTTTATAATCAGTGGAATTAGTTAAAGGGACCTCACAATCAAGGGTGCAGGATTGATGGGATTGAGATATAAGGTCCATGATCATTTTGCTGATTTAACATGCAGGAATAAAATCACAATGATCCCCAATGGAATGGATTGAAGGGGAAAGAAAATGAAAGGTTAAGATGGATGATGATCGAAATATATGATGGAGGATGACTCCACTGTGGGAACGTGTGCACTATTTGTAAGGTCAGATATGAGTGGAATGTTAAAAAGAGAAATTGATCGATAGTGGGGATTTACAAAGAAAAATATCAATGTCAATTTCCAATCCGCTGAGGTAAGGTGATTTCCAATTATGATATGAGTGAATGATGTTAAATTGGAAAAGATATATACGATGGAAAATGAATAAATAATAGATCTATGGCTATGATGAGTTTGACTGCTAGGAGTTACAGGATGGATAAATTGGATAATTTTAGGGGCTTGAAATACAGGGTTAAACAATGATCGAGATCAATGGTTTAGAAATAAATATGCCAGATCTACGGATAGAGAAGGATCCAACTAAGAAAGGTGCATAAAAAATAGTAGAATAAAATAATATAAAAGAAAAGCACATTGATAGGGACCATTTTTCTATTTGTGCATTGGAATTTGAGAGCTCAGCATTGTGTAGAAGAATCCAAATCAAGGAAACTCTTTTCCACATGTCAAGTGACCAGGTAGGCCATTTTTCTCCCACTAAAGACTATTTAAAATGGACAGTGTAGAGGGAGTAGAATCTCAAGCCTTGGAGTACCAGAAGATTGAGGAAGTTATTGACGATAAATATTGTGAGGTTTTTGATACAATATTGTCAATTAGTTTTGTAGATCATCTAAAAGCTAAAATAAAAATCCTTAAAGACCAAGGTACAGATGTCCATGGAGTCTTCAATTACTATTTCCATTTTTTCTGTACAGATCAAACCCTAAGTTTCCCTGAGTTTGTTGACTGGTGTGTCTCTAATTATTCCTCTTTTGAGAGGGTAATTATGGACGTGGATAAGTCCAAAATCCTTTTTCCTATACATTTTATGTTCCTGCTATATTCATCAAGCTATGTGAATATTTTAATGAAGAGAGTCTGGTTCAATTATTCAGAGAAGCTACTATTGAGAAAAAAAACCTTCTTTAACACCTTTTTTAAGCTTGATGTATCCTTACAGAAGCAAACCTTCCCTTTGGAAACAAGTTTATTCAACGATGACACGGAGTTAGTTATTTCCGTTATAAGTCAATTTCTAGGTCTAAACACTGACATATATGTCATTGAGTCACTAATGAGTCTATTATTCAAAATCACTACTAGTCAAGTTGATTCAAGTCAGTATTGTTGCCTTAAATTTGATGAGTTTGTAGTTGAGAGCATCCACTCACAACTAGTGAACTTCCACAACATAAGATTTTGCAGGTTTTACTCTTATTTGGTGAAAATGTTCTTATTTTTTAATGAAGAGAACCTACAATTTCCAGAGATGATCACCGATGAAATGAGCAGGATTTTTTATAAATACATGAATTTTCTTGTCTGAAGTGTACAAACTATTTTTCCACCAAAAGTTTCCTAGAGTGCTACCTGTAATGAAGGAATTGTTACAATTTTCACCTAAGAAAAGAATTAGGGATTGGTTCCTGATGGAAAAGTGTAGTGTGATTAGATTATATCGATTTTTCCATCATCTCTATGTCTTACATTCCTTTCTTAATCCAAGGATTTTTGCATTAGAGCTGATTAGGAAAAAGCTCATTGTTGAAAATGAGCACTTAATCAATTTCAAAAGGTAATCAAAAATCAAGTTTCCATGGGTGGTGGAAGAATGACAGTGGTCTGAGAGGCGAGAGATTTTACAGTGGTTGTAGGTTGCAGGGATTGTTCGTAAGCGAGGGGCTAGGGGCATAATCCTATTCTGTAGGCCAGGGGGATGAGTTTAGGGATGATCGAGCCCAATAATGGTGGGAAAATGCCCCATGTTTAGAGCTTAGAAATGGAAATTGCGAAAGACAAAGGAAAAGGGAAAATTTATGATACCCAGCTAGAGAAGAATGGAGAAGGAATGAGTGGATCCATTAAAGAAACCACAACAAAGGGAGGGAATAAAACAGTTGGGAAATGTGTGCAAAAATCAAAGACGGTACCAAAGCTTCATATCAAATCAGATCAAATAAGGGAATACATTAACTACATGAAGGAGTGCGCTCTTATCAGCAAATTTGTTGGGATATGCGCATGGGAAATACCTTAGTGTGGTGGATAAACACCACCTAGAAACCACAAGGCCATTACGACCTGCAACTTGGAGCAAAAGGCTTCTTCACGATTATCTTTTTTAATGAAGAAGATAGTACCAGAATCTTTGAGAGAGGGCCTTATTTCTTTAACTCTGTTGGTCTGTTCTTAAGACTGTGGAAAGAAATATTTAATTTAGACAAGGAAAATCTCACAATAGCCCTGATTTGGATCAGAATGTATTCCCTTCCGATAGAGTACTGGACAGAAGAAATTCTAACAAAAATTGGGAACATCTTAGGGAAATTTGTAAAAGTCTTAGAGAAAACCTGGTATAGAAGGTACACTTCATATGCCTACATTTGCATCTATCTTGATATATCGAAGGATCTTCGAGATGGAATTGAATTAACATCGGAGGATGAGGATTGGTTTCAAGCAATCGACTACGAACAGATACTGTTCAGATGTAGGCGATATCATGAGAAAGGACACTTGTTCAGATAATGCCCACATATTAAAAAACCAGGAGGAATGAAAGAATAAGAAAATCAAGATTTTGAGGGGTTTATCCTAGTCCAAAATAATAAAAGATCAACCAAGAAGACTACAAGCCCTAAAATATTTAAAAACGTTTAAACGCAAAACAGGTTCGAAGCCCTCCAAAAACCTAAGAGGAATATCATCCAGAAAGAAGAAAATATTCAAAACCAGTAGACCCAAGAAACTGATATAAGCACAAAGATCCATATCCATGAAGAGCCTCAGGATATGAAAGAAGACGGTAAAAAGAAATTGAAAGCTGAAGAGGAAGAAATGGAGATAGGAGATCTAGATCTGGTAGGGCTGGAAATGACATGTTTAGAGAAGGTCCCCAAAAATATACTTCCACAATAAGTTACATTACTGGAAAAAGAGATAACCAAGGCCAAATTGATGAAGTTTCTAGGGGTCTTGGAAGAATATCTCAAACATCCGGATGGAAAAAAGAAAGGAAAGAAAGAGAACCGAGGAAGACATAGTAATGTGTAAAGGATTCAAATCGTCGGGACTGAACTAGTGGCATCAATCCAATACCCTACCATAGATGCGGCCCTTTATCTTGCAAATAAATAAGTTTCCAATGTGAATCACATCCTAGAACATAAAGGGCTTTAATAGCACCTTGAAGATTTGTCTTCTAAGGAAAAAGATAGAACTGGAAAATCCGGGAATCATTTTCTTACAAGAAATAAAATTATATGAGGCGGAACTGAAGAGGATAGGAGGAAAATTATGGAAGGGATGTGAGGCCATTGTAGTGGACACTAAAAGGGCTATTCATAGTATTGGGATTATCTAGAACCCAAGAGATGTTTCCCTCTCTGACTTCTCTGCAACTCAACACTCTCTTTCTGTAGCTTTGCATATCTTAGGTACTAGTACCAGGGGGTTTATGACCAATGTGTATGGCCCTCCTCAAGTAGAGTAGAAAATGCAATTTATGGACTCCTTAGGCATGCTTAAAAGGATGTCGAAAGAGAATCCATGTATTCTTGGAGGGGAATTCAACCTGGTCAAGAATCTTGATGAAAACAAATGTGGGATTAGATAACTAAACCCTATTAGTGATGATTTTAATGAATTTATCGACAACCTAGAATCGATTGATTTTAGAATAAATAACGACTTATTTACTTGGATTAATAAAAGAATAGGAGATGGAGGCATAGATTGTCGGCTAGACCACTCTTTGGTCTTGGAATCCATTATGATGAACGGGGGAGAACTGAGGGCTATGGTACTCCCATCAGCTGGATCAGACCATTGGCCTATCAAGTTAGAATGGGAAAACATGGGGGTTAATCTGCGTAGACCTTTTTGTTTCAAAAAATTATGGCTTCTCTAGGCTGACGTCCCAGAGAAATTAAAAGAATGGTGGGAGGAAATACCAACCATAAGATGAACGCAGATGTACCAATTCCAACAAAATCTTAAAATACTTAAATATAAAATCAAGCATTGGAACACATAATCATTTGGTAACATCTTTAATGCTAAAGCGAAGTTGGATGGAAAAATGAAAGAGGTTCAAATTAGAGGAATGCAGACTGGTTTCACGGAGGAAATTCGGGAGCAAGAAAAATATCTGATCCATGAATTTATCTAAAGAGAACAACATGAGGAATTATTCTAGAATCAGAAATATAGAGTTAAGTGGCTCCAAGAAGGAGAACATAATAACAGGTTTTTCCACAAACAATCCATTCAACATCGCCAGGGAAATTGTATGGCTATATTGAAAACAGAAGGACACATTGTTGAAAACTAGGAAGAACTGGAACTCACCCTGAATTCCTTTTTTTCCAAACTCCTAGACGAACCTAATTAAGACAGGGATGCATCCCAGATGGAGGTTCTGAACCACATTCCAAAATTCATAATAGAAGAACATAAATTCTTGCTTCTGAAACCAATTGAGTTGGAAGAATTTGATGATGTGATCAAGCAAAATTCGAATGATAAAGCCCCAAGACCTAATGGATTTACCACCAAATTATTCCATGCCTTCTAGGATTGGTTGAAAGAGGAAGTTTGGGCTCAGGTGGAGGACTCAAGGAAGACTGGTAATATTCTGAAATATCTAAATGCAACCTTGCTAACACTTATTCCAAAAGAGACGGGAATGGAAGACCCTAGAAATGTTAGATCGATCGCCTTATGTAATGTCATATATAAAATCATCTCTAATATTGTAGCCAACAGACTTCGTGCCTTTATTCCTCTAATTATCTCACTTGAGCATGCATGTTCGTTGAAGGAAGAGAAATTATGGATGGAATCATCTTGATCCATAAAACCATCCACTCGGTCAAAATCGGGAAAATCCCAGGTATGCTTCTGAAATTAGATATGTCTAAAGCTTATGATAAACTGAACTGGAAATTCTTAGCAGGGGTGCTTAAGGATTTTAGATTCTCTGATCAATGGACAGGGTGGGTCATGAATCTGGTTTCTTCATCATTCTTCTCCATTTTAGTTAATGGTACCCTCTCCACACCCTTCCAAGTCTCAAGAGGAATTAGACAGGGTGACCCATTGTACCTATTTTTGTTCATTATAAAAGCTAAGGGTTTAGGCAGAATGCTCAAGAACTTATGCATGGAGAATAATATCAAAGGGATATCCCTTATTGAAGAGCTGGAACTTCAAACTCATAAAAATTTTGGAGATGATATGATGCTTATGGGTCCTTCCACTGTACAGGAGGCACAAGGCATTAAATATGGGATGGACACTTTCGTGGAATCCAACGAACTTTAAATCAATAAGGACAAATCCCATGTTTACTTCTTCAACATGCCGAAAATCATGAAAAGGAACATTCTAAGGATTCTGGGATTCTCTGAGGGAGGGATCCCTTCCAAATATCTAGGAGCATTGCTTGCAAAATCGACCATTAGATAGGTCTCTTGGAAGGATCTGCTAGACAAACTTAGGTAGAAACTCAACCAATGGACTTTTTGAGCCCTAAAATTCCCAAGTAGACTCATTCTAGTTAAGTTTCTCCTTCAGGCTATGCCTCTTTATCTATTCTCGGTTCTAGCAGCACCAAAATCAATGATTAAGCATATCAAGAATATTCAAAGCAATTTTCTGTGGGGAGGATACGATAGCCATAGGAAATGGCCATTGGTGGATTGGAAAACTATATGTAAACCCAAAGATGCGGGAGGGTTAGGTCTTCGTGACCCATTAGATACCAATAAATAAATGGGATCCAAGATACGATGGAAATGGATAATACATAAGGAAGAACCATGGGAAAATCTATGGCATGTGAAGTATACATCCCATTGGCCAAAAAAATTGCTGATAAGATTTGGGGAGGACCTCCCGGGCTCCAGCATATGGAAATCAGCGTAGGAAAACTGAAGCCTCATCCAAAGACATAGCTTCTGGGAGGTAAGAGATGGCAGATCATCTCAGTTTGTAAGTGATGCATGAAACCAAGAGAAAAGTATTGAAAGTCGAGACGATGTTCCGACACTTATATTCCATCTTTAGAATAGCCAGATAAAGAAGGTGAAGGAATTTTGGGACTCCAGGTCCCCTGGAAAATATTCAAGACCTAGAAAAGGAAATACTAGTGGAAAACATTGATACCAACAGAGGACATTGAATATTTCTACATGGACCTCTTCTCCACGAAGATACCCTAGCACGATGGCCCAGATAAAATTCGATGGGGATATTCCAATCTTGGAAGGTTCAACATAAAAAAGGCCATAGGGGTGCTAAATGAAACTCACAAGCTATGAAAGGAAAACAAATGGAGAAAAATTTGGAGAGGAAAATGGTGGCACAAGGTTGCATCTTTCTGCTAGCTCATTCTCAAACATTAAATTCTCACATGGGACAACATACAAGTTCGGGGGATTTTGGGACCTTTAAGATGTATCCTATGTGAAATTAGCAATGAAACTATAAATAATGTGTTAGATGAATTCCCAATAGTGGACACTATATGGGAAATAGGAGTCGGGTTGTTTACAAAAAAGAACGGATATAAAGGAAGACCCGACAAAACAATAGCTAAGTGGCCAAAGAATATATGCAAAAACAAAGTAGTAAACAAAATCTGGGAGCTATTTTCGAGCTTCGTGGTCTGGGAAATATGGAAAACTCAGAACTTAAAATTTTTTGAAAACAAAAAGCGATGGGTTGAAGAAATATGGGAGATTATAGAATCTCATATAAAAAAACTATAATGCTAACCCCATGGACACAAGAGTATTTTGAGGAAGAAGCAATAGAAAAACAAATTCTTCACGAGTGGGGAATAAGGAAGTTACTTGTGAATAATTAACGACCCAGCAAAATGATTAAGAAACCGAGTAGCTTTGATTCTTGGAAAAATCCTCCGACGGGCGCCTTCAAGTTGAACTTCAATGGGGCTGCAAAAGGGAACCTAGGTCCTGTTGGCTTCGGCGGAGAGATTAGGGACTCATAGGGAAGAATTCTTAGCATCTATTGGGGCAACATAGGCACTAGCACTAATAAACTAGTGGAGCTAGAAGGACTCATAAATAGGGTCTCATGGGCCTTACAGAACCAACAAACCCCTCTCATTACGGAAGGGGACTCACAAGTGGTCATCAACATAGCCAGAAGGATTCATAATAGAGTGACCACAGGCCAAGTCTCCAAAAAATGGTGATGGGAGTGCAGGATTATTGCGCTAAAAAGTTGGCTAAGGGACAATCCTACACTTAGGTTCTCACATGTAAAACAAATAGGTAACAGGTTGGAAGACACCTTAGTAAATGAAGGGGTTGGAAAGGTAAGTTCCTTCCATGTAGAGGAAACCGATGACAAGAGAGATAGTCTGTTATGGAGAAACTGTGAAGTGCTAGCGATTGACGATGTTGGGAAGACAGATGTAGGCCAGCTCAACAGTTGTCCACTCCTTAGCCCCCGATGCAATATAGATGCACTCAAGTTCCCTGTTGGGGTGCGCACCCTAACGGTCCTTAGGATGGGTAACTCTGCGGAGTTACAGGAGATTGTAAGCAGATTCATGACCCAAAACAGTCTTAGGGGTGTCGGGGTTGAGTAAAAACCTTCTTTTTGTAATAAACCCATGGTTTAAGTCCAGGGTTTAGGGTTCGGGGTGCCCATGGTTTTTTAATAAGTGCACTGTATAAATAGGCACTCTTGTAAATAAGTTAGGTTAGGATTTTTGTGTAAGAGGAATTGATGCGAAGCCAAGGCTATTTTTGTAAGAAAAGGTTAAGTCCCAGCTGTGTGCGTGGACAACCTCTACAGCTGTGTGTGCAGAGGGTTTTGGGTGACTAAGGAAATTTGTAGCTGTGTACGTAGAGGCCTGCAGCTATTTGTGTGGATTTGAGGACTTGAAGGGATCTGCAGCTGAGTGCACAGATCAGAACTGTGGTTTTTGTAGAAAGTTGAATAAAACACAGTTTTGTGGATGTAACCCCTACACTGGGGGTGAACCACATTATATCTTGTGTCGTGGTTCTGTGTGTTGTTTATGTTGTGTTCTTTCATGCATTAATATCTATATATCTGATAAGTAAAGATCACTGCTATTTTATAACTTCGCTGTGAATTTCCAGTAAGGGTTGTGCAAGACATTGTTTGTTATCTAACCGTGAAGCTAAATAAGCGAATGTTACGCTCTGTGATTTATATTTATAATCTGTTTAAAAGCTAAAGGTACAGTGATATCCCTCTTCTGCTTGCAGAAACCTTGTTCTGCGGCACCCCATAGCAGTTTCGGGTGAGACTGCAACCTATTCGCAGGTTGTTGCCGAAAGGGCCAACTCTGTGGGTATTTTGTTGGTGCGAAGTTAAAGGTATAAAACCCAGGTCTGCCCGATAGCCCAACATTCCCTCTTCATTAGTGACATCTGTCACTTCCCCCCTAACATGCGGTCCCCTCATCCTTTCTGGGAAGCCTTTGGATGGCCACGTGATCCGACATGTTAGAGCCCTTCTCGACATCCCCATGTTAGGTGCGGATGATGGAAAAGAGACATACACACCACATGGCATTTATTTCACACAGGATGTGGCTAAGGCTAAGACAGGTGGGAAGTGGTTGAGTGATTCGGAGGGGGATGGTGGCATGCACACCTGATGCGACGAGGACAATCCGACACCGGGCCTTCAATTATAAAATCATCTCCCTTCATGCATGCGAGGTACAGTGAGGTACAAGGGATCAAAACGTTTGGGTTTACCAGTGGGAAGATATCAAGTCTCTATACCTGGACTGTCAATAGTAGTAAGTCTTGTACCATGCGACCTTTAATGGGGGATAAGATTGTCAATATTTTGTAGGAAGATAAGGATCTAATGAAGATCAACTGGATGTGGAATCATAAGGTGAAAGATTCATAGGGATCGAAAAGGAAAAATAAATCGATGTAGATGAGGGATGGTTACATCATCAAGTTTAAGGTAATGGCTATATATTCATCTTGGGATGGTGAGAGGATCACTAGGGTCAAGCTCATCTTTGATCATCTTCTTGTGCAGGCCTCTCAAAGTTACTAGCTCTGCGATAAAATGGCTCAGCAATGGTGTGGGTGACATCTCTAGGGGAAGCAGGGAAGAGTGGAAAGAGGAAATTTAGCACAGGCCTTCTCATCGAGTAGTGCCCCTCCTTTGGAAGAAGGCCCAACTCCTTTGTCATTTAACTGGGGAGTGCAATATATGGAAGAAACCCTGCCAAAGGTGGAAGCCATTATCGTTGTTAAGGAATTTGAGCTCATCCATGAATATGAGACCCATCAAGGGTGGACTTTAGCTGCCAGTCCATTCTGGATGGTGCGCATCCTATTGGCTTGAGATATTAAGGAAAATTTGCAACTGGTGCATGGCATCTAAGAAGCACTATCCATGATCAGACAAGGGCAGCAAGAGTGTGCCATGGGATTCAGAATGATGGATTCGATTGTGAGTGATCTTTTGGGAAGCCTGGGGGAGCATCCCTCGGCACCGCCACCCTCACCAATTGATCCTTAGCTGCAGTAAGGCCCTTGGAAGGGTATCTTTTTTGGGTTTTTGTCTATTTTTATTTCTGTCTTTTGTGCTCAACCAGTGAAATCTAGTTTCATTATGCTTATAACGAATATGGTTTTGACAATTTATGAATGTAATAGTTTTGGTTGGGAATGGGTAATCAATAGGGAAACCATCACCAGCTATCTATCTCTGTGCACGAACTGGTTCAAGAGGCATCAGGCTATTTGTCTCTATAATAGTTCTGCTATGAATGATGTTAATGTGGGAATGGTTCTGGATGACCATAATCTTAGAGAGATAAGGGGATTTAGGAATGTGGGAAATGACAGAATGCCATATCTGAAGAAGTTTCCGGTTCAGCGTGGCTCTTTCATCTGGTCGTGATCGAATGTATCTACTTTTGTATCATACGGTAATGTAAATATTCTTTGCGTACTAACAAAAAAAAGTTTCCATTGGTGGTTGGCCCTTTCACTATAAAAATTAAAGTTGATTTTCCTGTAGTGGATAGTTTATTAAAAGAAATGAAGTCTCAAATAGTTGCAATTGTCAACTAGGATCTTCACCATGCCATTTGGATAAGGAAACAAGTTAACAAAAACAATTCATTCAAGCATCAATAAGTTGAAAGCCTGTCTGAGAGTGCCAATTGATTAGATTATCCTCAATTGACATAGAACAATGAGGATATGCAATCGGGATCCACTTCTCCAATGAAAGATGCAAGTGTCACACATCCTGATCCTTTGGTATTTATTCCAGCAGTAGAAAGGATATCTCCCATTGCTAGTCATTCTAAAATGACTAACAAAATAACATTCTCTGATGGCATGGAGACAAAATACGAAGACACTGCTCAATATTCAAAAAATTAGAAAGTTGAAGAGGAAGGAAAAATGGTACAGGAAATAGAGACAAAAGGAAAGAAAAATAAAATGAAAGTCAAAGGACCAGCCTTAGAAATTAGATAGTATTCCTTCTCAAAAACACCCAAGGATTCCATATCTCAATCCAAGACCAGGGATGAATTATCTGACAAGTATAGGGATGACACATATGTATACAAAAATGAATATTTGAAGTTGTATGTTGATGTCAAGAAGATTTCTAGCAAGTATTTTTCTTTGGTGATGGTTAGGGATCATGTTCAGAACACTTTGAACCTAGCAGTAGCAACCAATAACAAGGTAGTTGAGATGAGAATGAATCTAGAGAATATTCTTGTACCTGATATGATCCATCTCCATAAGCAAAATGGGGAGGTGATATATAATGACTTGCTTAATTCCACTCTCAAAGTATCTAGATTGAAATCAGCTAAAAGTAAAGTTGAGAATCAACTAAGACAAGAAAAGGTGGAGAACAAGGGCCATCGACAATAGATCAAAAAGCTACAAGGATATTTACTGATTCTTGATAGTAAAGTAGAAAAGGGAGAAATAACTCATAAGTTTCTAAATGAAAAAGAGAACACCAATCAATTGTTAAAGAAGAAATTGGAGATCCCATCCACCCATCTCATACATGCTATAGAGATTACAAATATGGAGAAAGAAAAAGAAACTTTAAATGATTAATTCAATAACTGCAAGGAAAAATTATTGAAGTATGATGAAGAGAAGAAGCAATGGTAAAAATAAAGAATATCATTGACAAAGAATATAAAAAAATTTAAGAAAAAGAAGGAAGAATTGGAGAAAGAGTTGAATGAAAAGGAAAGATAGCCTGAAGTATAAACTGTTTCACCTCCTGCACATGCCAGTATAGAATCTATTGTGTAGGCTATGTCTCAGGTTAGCATGAGGGATTTAGAGATTGCTGGGTTAAAAAAGAAAAATAAGAATCTAGAAAATTTATCCTTAAAGAGGGAAGAGGAAATAAAAGCTTGGAAAAATAAATGTAGAGACCTTTAAGATAAAAATGGTAAGTTGATGAAGTAGATAACTAGACAGCTGCCTATGTAGCGAGAAAAACACACATGATTTGGGATGTGATCATAGCTGAAGCAGCCAAACTCAGACCTTACTTGGACTACATTCTTGACAAAGAGATTTTTATGCAAGCTTCGAGACAAAGTGTTATAGTATTAAAAGAAGTGTTAAATAAAAAGCCAATAGATAATGCAAATAACACAATCAGTTTTCTGAATGGTTTAACTAAATATGATATGAAAACAAAAAATATCAAGGATATGATTTTAGTTATTACATGGGATAGGAAGGTGGTTAGAAAACATCAGCACCTTGATGTTGTACAAGAAAATATTGACATTATGACTCATCAAGTTGATTTTTTCATTGAATTGGTTACACCATTATTTAAAAAGGGACTTCCTTTCTTCTGGGAAGAAAAATGTGGAATGATTTCTAAAAAAGAATACCATGATCGACCGGTCAATTGTAGATTGGACCATGGAAAATTTGAAGATATGAAACAGTACATATATGGAAAGACAATAATTGATAAGTTATCAGAGGATTTTGAAATGTTGTTTGCCTTCAGAGCCACGTGTGCACAACTACCATATTTTTCTTACGTGGAGCATGCAGAGCTAAGAGTGCTAGAAAAGGAGATGGGCAGTTTGGAGCTGTCAACTATCGATGAGTGGAAGACAGATGTGTAGTATGGAAAGACAAAATACAGGTTGGGTTAATGAAGAAATATTGAAGACCCATCAAAGAACATTTTTGAAGACTAGTTTTTTAGCCAATTTTAGTTTATTTTCAAAATAATTATTAGTTACAAGATCCGAGTGACAAATGTAAAAAGGAAGTTATGGCTTATTTTTAGCATAGTTAGTTATCATCTAATGGAGCACTATTTTGTATTTAAACAAGTTTTTGTAATAGAACAAGGGTTGGAACCCATGAGAATTTTACATTGTAATTGAGATCCATCATTTCAATAAAATTACAGAGCCGAAGCTAGATTTTTTCAGAGATTCATGTGTTATCTTTATTGCAGTCTGTACCATCTCTTCTTTATGTGCACGTATTTACAGTTTACAACTTCCATTATGTTTTCCCTTTCATTCTTGAATGAGTTTACAATAGTTCATAATTCATAAGCATATGCTATGTTCTATTACTTTCAAGTATTCACAAAAAAATTTCATCTAAATTTAATGTTGGATTCATCCATGTTAGATGCCCACATCAATGGACTATTTATAATATTCCTCCATATAACCATACAAAATCATTTTTACTGGAATGATATTGCTACCTTGCCTTTGTTAAGTTTCCATGCAACAACACCTTAAACATTATTTCCTTTTTTGACGCAATTCCCAATGTCCATTTGTTTCAACCACCAACAATTTTAAATTTTGCTTCTTGTTTATATATATGGCCTTGTGAAAACAAATATTGAGAGATCCCTCTCTGAAGAGAAAGAATACAACTTTCTTTCCTAAAGCTTGGTTTTATGGTTACCTTGGGGTTTACCTTTACATAGCGAGGGGTACATTTTGAGTGCTAACACTAGGGATCGTCTCCTCCTGGATGCTCTTATCCCTCCTCTGTGTGTAAAATAAACGACTCGAAATCAATATTTTTACTTTGAAAGTTCATAAACATTTTAATAAACACCTTGCAGAGTTTAAAAACTCAATTCTTACCTGGTGAAGGGAACCTTTGAAGCTATATTTTGTGGCTGGATTTGTTGGAAGCGAAACATCATACTACAGGTGGTCATTGAAGCCATGAAAACCATAGGTACACCTTGGGAAGAAACTAAGAAAATTGCCATTAAAATCGTGGCATATGTTTATGCCAGAAACCCTTTAAAATTGCCATTGAAAGAGAAGAGCCTCATCTCTCGTAATTTACAGATCAAACAACCAAAATAATGAAAGTTTCAAACAATCAATGATACCTTACACCCTATTCAAAACTTTGTAATCACGTTTTACAAGTGGACAACCGAGATGCACTCTCAGTCCAACAGTAAAATCCTGGTTGTGTTATCATTTTGTAGCCATGGTAGCACATTAAATCCTTAAGTCAACCAAAGTACAAAAAATGATCACCACCATAACTCACGGGTGATAGCAATCATGGAATTCAAATAGTGTATGTTGGGCCAAGATTAAAATATGGTAAATACCCCATAACTCTTATTATATAAACATATAAAACATGTATACAATAAACTGTAAATATTTACCTTTATACCAAGACCCAACCATAGTGCAAACTGTAACCAAGGTATTATATATTATAAACTTGCAAATCAAAAGTCACATATCCATGTAGTATTAACGCATGCACATGAGGACCAAGGCTAGACCTTGGATATCCTTCTTTATGTTTAAAGATTGTGCTTAGGAACAAGGTTATACCTTGGGTCCCATAAGATTATTACATCAAAGGAATATGGGTTCAAGACTATACACATGGTCTCCCCTAAATAATTTCACTTGCACATAGGGTATATTTTGTGACAAAGACACGAACTTAGCCTTAGGGATGAGTAATGTTTTAATAGAGAGAATAAGATAAATTATAACACAAACATGACATGTAGGTTTGACAACCTAACGCTATTTTCATTAGCAAACATCCATATTGCACAAACTGTCATATATAAGTAAAGTTTGTATAAACAAATGTACAAAAATATAAGAGATGTATTTATACTATAGCATCTAAATACATGTAGGAACATTAATGATGTGTCTATAGATATATGTTTTATCATTTTTTAAATTTATGTATTTTTGATGTACATGACAAGAAACAAGGTAGAAATATGTAATTAACTTAGACTTAAGAATCAATGGTGATGGTGGAAGTAGGCACAACCTAAGCAGGGTCAATGAGTTTGGAAATTATAATATTGATAAACAAAATTTTAATGTTTAAAAAAACTTAAGTTCCAAACTTTCAACTTTGATTATCACATTTCAAAAATCCAATAACCATTTTATTAACCATAATTCCAAATCTACATTCATAATCACATTTCAAAATTTCAATAACCATTTGATTGAACATAGTTCTAAATCCATATCCCCTAATTCCAATCATTCAATTACATTAAGTATAAACTAGTGTGAAAAATGATGAATTCTAATTCTAATTTCTTATCATGAAGTGCATAATTTAATTCTAGATTATGTTGTTGCATTCTCTATTAATACATTACTTATTCATCTTACACATGGGCATGTAAATAGATTGGTTGGAATTTGAGAAGGAATAGCTGCCAAACTATATTAAGTGTTTGAAGCATGCTGTCAATTGTTTTCAGCTGTGATAGCCTACCAAAACACAATCATCATTAATGCATTTATTTTCTACTAGGATACTAGCTTACCAAAGCATATTGTAAATTAATTCTTTATTTTTTAGTAATCTACCAACCTACTAGAGGTGATTATCAATTAATGATTGGAACTTAGGGTTTCAACGTGCATCATATGTGATTACTAATTATAAACTTGAGAAAAGAGTTAAAAGGTATAGAATCATAAAGTTTATGGATATAATTTGTCAATATAATACAAATTATCCATCAATTTTAACCTAGGATAAAAATTTATCAAATCGCCTTATTTTTATCAGTTTTATCATTTGAATCCCTTCATTTTGGACAAGTTTGCTAACAAAAAATTGCAACATGGATCTATATCAAAAGGGTGCATAACTATGACTTCCACGCATCACACACACTTCTTGCACATTTTTGCAATCTTGTAATTGTACAATCCTTCTCCATTAATATGTTAATGTACAACCTCATTTAATTTTGCTTCAAGCCTCAAGACTCTTAAACTAGCCAAAGTTGATGAAATCACAAATGCATGGCTATTAGTGCAACCTGTTTACATTATATCACACGTCCCATCCAACAAATGATAATTGTTGTATGCAATAAAATACACATGGCTTTGCAAGCATGGTTTTTGAGGATCCAAACCTTGAAACATGACAAGGTCACGAAGAAGAAGTTTGAAGGCTTACAGAATATTCTAATGGCTTTTGGCCTACAACAATGAAGAAAATTCCCATCTACAAATACAAGAAAGGGGATTTTTTTTTTGTTGGAAAAGTGGTGGAACCCCCCTGACTAGCAGGGTTTCCATTGGCTGAGTGGCCATGAACCAGGGGCATCTAAGCCATCAAAATCACCCGGGGATCGCACCAACCCTTAACATGGTTGGATTTTAGGTATCTGATGGGATTAGAACCGGTGACCTTCCAGCTTAGGGGGTGTCTTAACCATACCCCGCTAGCAGCTGTTCTACATCTTATGGATTTACAAGAAAGGGGATGTTATTATGAAAGGAATATTAGTAATGGAACTGCAATGATCATATCATCCTAGTAATTGAGAATTTAAGTCTTCTTCCCAAATGCATCAATGCTAGAAAATAAGAATTTAACTCTTAGATAATATTAATCGCATTAACAATAATAGACTACATATGTCTCATTAGTAAGTTAGTTTGATTGTATAGTTGCTCAGAGATCCAAACCACAAAATTTCATTTTTAATAAATTTTATAAAATAAATATATCCCATTGCAAAGTCACATCATAACAAAAAATCAACTATTGTAGTATTTAAACTAATTAATAAAATTTAATAAAGAACTTATAAAAAACTTATATTTGAATAAAAAATAATCATAAAAACATTGATCTCAAGCAGATTTATGAGCTTTCACTATTGACATTAATAGAGGCTTAAGTTTGTTACCCAATTTTATCCAATGTATGAATTTAGATCTAAATTAATCATATTTGTGTCCATAAATTATCCATGACGATGAAAGTTAAGCTTCATGTTATGGATGTTTTCGTAGTTGAGCATTGAACAACTAGATGGAAGAAGCTATATCAAAAGTGGCAATACCATTTAATCTTAATTTTAAATGTTTTAAAGTTTCATTGTGATTTAAATTTTGATAAATAATGCTAATGGAATGCGTGGCAAAGTCGCTTAGGATTGTGCTTTTGTTGTTTCCCCATTTAAACCTAATTTTAAATATTTAAAGTTTCATCGTGATTTAAATTTTGATAAATAATGGTAATGGAATGCCTAGAAAACTTGCTTGGGATTATTCCTTTGTTGTTACCTAAACATAGATTCTCAACCATCTAAAACTTGTATAGGAAAAATTTGGAGTAGCCCTTAAATTAAAAAGTTGCAAAATAATTGTCAATTTCACTATTGAAGGGTTGGATATAAATCTAAATTTCTTTTGCATGGAAAACACTATTGTGACCTTCTATGAAGAGTCCAATAGGTCGTCAAGGGCATTGAGAGCTTTGAATTTGAAGCCTGCTCACATTCAAAGATTGAATACTACATGTAGCTAGGGTTTTCACCCTAGCTTGTGCTGATGAGCACCTACTAAGGAATCTGGAATCCTTAGTAGCAGTTCGATTAAACAAAAAGTAAACTGGAAAGTAAAAACTAAACTAAAGCAGAAAAAATAAATCACAAGAAGTAAAAGACAGTAATGAAATATGTAATGGTGTTTTTTTATTAAGATTACCTCTGATGAGGAGGTTGGTGGAGTCCGTTGCGCTGGTCCGATGTTGGTGGTTTCGAGCTCCAAGCTGCTCCTTCTCCTTCTCCGATGGTGGAAAATAGGCCAAAAGGGTTCTCAATAGTGAAAATAGCTTGATGGTGAGCTAGGGTTTCACGAGATGTTTTGGCAGAGAAAGGATGCTATGACTGTGGATGTTCAAATGAGGGGGATTCACCACTTATTTATAGTTTTTTAGTGGTGAAGTGCTTGCCCATGGTTTTTGGAAACTATGTGGTTTAGGGCAGCTTGTTTAGGGTTTTTGGCCCTTTTTAGGGTTTTCCTCCTTTTTCCTCATTATTTTTATTCCTTTTCTTCCCTTTTGGGGATTTTTGCTATTTTTGGAGGAATTTTGATTATTTTTGGAGGAAAAGGGGGTTTTTGGGCCTTATGGAGGCATTTTAGGCCTTTTAGAGCCTTTTTAAATGGTTTTATGGCCTTTTGGAGGCATTTTAGGCCTTTTGGAGGCTTTTAGTGGGATTTTCAAGGA
>LPNX010411528.1:205383-224419 GCA_001517045.1 Pseudotsuga menziesii
TTGTTAACTGAGTGTAATGAGCTGAAATGAATGGAACTGCATGCAACTGAATGTAGGGATGATGCACAATCATGGACTCCTTTGAAGACACTTTAGATGCCACATAATACTGGAAAAACCTGGAAACTTTGACTTTAAGTGACAATTAGGGGTACTTCCCTAACTTATTTGAAGATGAAGTAAAAAGACAAAAGATAGGTAATTGAATCAGCTTTCATAATATATAGAATTTATGCAGAAAAAATGTGTGTAAATGATTATAAAATTAGTTTCCGTGAAATTGAGTTTTCAAATTTTCAACACATCTTAACATATATGTTTGCATGGGTGCAGCAATATATGAGGTAAATGATGTCACTTTGGGATAAAATCTTGTAGACATATAAAGGACTATTTATTGAAAAAAATTCATGAATTATTTATTATTATTATTAATTATTGAAGTCAAAAAATATTGAAATCAAAACGTTATGTGCGGGTGCAACACTTTAGGGGAAAAATCAATGAAATCCTTGATTTCTATATATAAGATCGTAGAGCTTGCTCTCGTTTAGTGCACCATATAGTTTTCTTGGTAAATGGTGATGGAAATCAAAATTTATATAAAAAACAATCGATGTATCTATTTTTTAAAACTAACGTGTGTCATTTAGAAAAATAATAATAAATAAAAAAAACCTAGTTTTGAAGGAAAAAATTACATATTCAAAATCGTAATATCGTAATCTAAAATATTCTAAATTTTCATAAAAATAATAGTGTGTGTGTCATAGAAAAGCACACCATCGAAACTGAGCATATTGATAGATTTCTAAAAGACAAGCAATAGCCCTGGTCTATTTTTCCTAGCCAATAGGTTCAGTAGTTCGAAGCTATTTCCAAACATAATGACAAACCTTTTTCCCGCCGATTTTTTTAACTTAAAAAAAGCATATGCGTTTTTGCTTAACTAATTTGGTACGAGAGTAGAAAAGAGTAATGGCATCCTTATCCCATTATAATACCATTTAGACTCCCAATATTCCATCCAGATGGTCTATAAGGTGGCCCATGGCCCAACATTACATTGGTTAAGAGAGGGGGTGGGAGTCAAAGGAGGGAGAGGAAGGTGGAGAGGGAATCATGGGAGGGAGGGATGGGTAGGGGACATATATGGGGGGGACGAAGCGAGGAGAAATATAAGGGGAAGGGAGGGATGGCTATGGGAGATATATCGGGGGGGTGGGGGAGAGATATAAGGGGTGGATGGTTATTCATCAATGTCTACAAATGTACGGTCCATAGAATAGAACAGATCATCTGGTACCAGGAATCTTCAAACAAGTGTGTGGCCACCAATGTAATGAGTGTTTATATGAGTATTAAATATTTCGATGGTTTTCAAGATTTAGTAATTAGTATTTATAGTAAGCGGGAGAAATATCATTACTATCATTGTCATCATCATCATCATCATCATCCTCATCCTCATCATCATCATCATAGTCATCATCCTCATCATAATCATTGTCATCATCCTCCTCCTCCTCATCATCATTGTTCATCATCACCATTCCATTGCAAATGCTTGAAAATAAAATCAAAGCAAAGTTTCAAATAAACCTATCATCCTCATCATCATTGTTTCTCATCATCGTCGTCGTCATCATCATCCTCATCCTTATCCTCATCATCCTCATCCTCATCCTCATCATCATCATCACCATCATCATCCTCATCATCATCATGGACATCATCATCATCATCATCCCCATCACCATAATCACCATCATCATCATCATCATCATTATAGTCATCATTGTTCATCATCATTTTAATTATCGTCATCATCATCATCATCGTCATCGTCATCATCATCATCATCGTCACCACCCTCATCCTCATCATCATCATCTTGGTCATCATCATCATCATCACCCTCGTCCTTATCATCATCATCATAGTCATCCTCCTCCTCATCATCATCACCATCATTGTTCATCATCGTCGTCATCATCATCATCATCATCCTCATCATCATCACCCTCATCCTCATCATCATCATCATCATGGTCATCCTCCTCCTCCTCCTCCTCATCACCATCATTTTTCATCATCATCGTCATCATCGTCATCATCGTCGTCGTCATCATCCTCCTCCTCATTGTCATCATCATTTTCATCATCCTCCTCCTCCTCATCATCACCATCATTGTTTGACGTCATCGTCATCATCATAATCATCATCATCGTCGTCGTCGTCGTCGTTGTCGTCATCATCATCCTCACCATCCTCATCATCATCATCATCATCATCATCACCATCATCACCCTCATCATCCTCATCCTCATCCTCATCCTCATCATCATCATCATCATCATCATCCTCATCATCATCATCATCATGTTCATCATCATCATCATCATCATCATCACCCTCATCATCCTCATCATCATCATCATCATGTTCATCATCATCATCATCATCATCATCACCCTCATCCTCATCATCATCATCATAGTCATCATCCTCCTCCTCCTCCTCATCATCATTGTTCATCATCATAGTCATCGTCATCATCATCATCATCATCACCCTCATCCTCATCATCATCATCATAGTCATCATCCTCCTCTTCCTCATCATCACCATCATTGTTCATCAACATGGTCATCATCCTCCTCCTCCTCATCATCACCATCATTGTTCATTGTCATCATCATCACCCTCATCCTAATCATCATCATCATGGTCATTCTCCTCCTCCTCATTATCATCACCATCATTGTTCATTGTCATCATCATCATTGTCATCCTCCTCCTCATCATCATCATCGTCATCATCATCATCATCATCATCATCCTCCTCATCATCATCATCACCATCATCATCCTCATCATCCTCATCCTCATCCTCATCATAATCATCATCACCCTCATCCTCGTCATCATCATCATGATCATCATCACCATCACCATCATCACCATCACCATCATCATCATCATCATCATCATCACCCTCATCATCATCATAGTTATCATCCTCCTCCTCATCATCATCAACATCAACATCATTGTTCATCATCATCATCATCATCGTCGTCATCATCATCATCATCATCATCATCATCATCATCACCATCCTCATCCTCATCCTCCTCCTCCTCCTCCTCCTCATCATCATCACCATCACCATCATTGTTCATCGTCATCATCATCATCATCATCACCATCATCATCCTCCTCCTCCTCCTCATCATCCTCACCATCCTCATCATCATCATCATCATCATCATCATCATCATCACCATCATCATCCTCATCATCCTCATCCTCATCCTCGTCATCATCATGATCACCCTCATCCTCATCATCATGTTTATCCTCCTCCTCCTCCTCATCATCACCCTCATCCTCATCATCATCATCATCATCTAGTCATCATCTTCCTCCTCCTCATCATCACCATCATTTTTCATCATCATCACCACCGTCATTTTTCATCATCATCGTCATCATCATCATCACCATCATCATCCTTGTCATCATCATCATCATCACCATCCTCATCATCATCTTCATATTCATCCTCATCCTCATCATCATAGTCATCCTCCTCCTCCTCATCATCACCATCATTGTTCATCATCATCGTCATCGTCATCATCATCATCATCATCATCATCATCACCACCATCATTGTTCATCATCATTGTCATCGTGATCATCATCATCATCATCATCATCATCATCATCATCCTTATCATCATCATCATCATCATCACCCTCATCCTCATCATCATCATCATAGACACTACCATGCTCTATCATCCTTATCATCACCATCATCATCACCCTCATCCTCATCATCATCATGATAGTCATACTATTCATGATCATCATCATCATAGACATTACCAAGGTCTAAGGATAGGTTTGGAGGTCTTATCCATTGGTATGGGATCCATTGTAAGGTTATAGAAGTTTAACATATTTCAGTCCAAGTTTGATATGCATTTGATATTTAATATTTTAATATTTGATAAGCATTGATTAGTCAAGTTGCATATTTAGGGAGCACTAAATCACATATCTGATACAAAGCATATGCGTTTTGGAGATCATCTAAAAAAAACTGTGCGTTAATTAAAAAGCATTGTATCCATATCGCATATGCGATATTTAACTTTTATAGAACGCATATGTGATATATCGCATATGTGATACTTCCTTACTAACCTTAGCCTTATGTTTGGGTTCAGGTTATTCCAAACGTACCATCAATAACACATATGTGTTCTCGATTTATACTTCGGAAGTGCGTTTCTGATTTCTGAAGTGGCACTAAAAACCGAAACCAACTTCGTGTGAGCGCCCTGTAACTGAATAGAACTGACTGTAACTGAATAGATTTGAATGTAACTCAACGCAACTGAATGTAACTGAATATAACTAGTGCTTATCCATTAATGTTTATTTCCAACAATCACTTGCATAAATGAAGGAGTTGATTCCTTAATTAACTAAACTTTTTCAACCAAAGGAAACTGTGTGTGAGAAATGCAAATTACTCGACATTTCGGGTTGGATAGTTCAACCCATCTTCAGAAGATACCTTATAGTTTCCCAACTTAATATTTCATTTGGTTTTCGTATTAATAATGTAATTTATCCTAATTATTGAATTATGTCGGCTCTTAGAAACATTATTACGATGTCGTTGTTTTATTTTTTATCTGATTAATGATAGGATCCCACATCCTACTAAGTTTCCATCCATCATCTCGATTGATATTGAGAGGGTTTTTTCAATTTCAATCGCTTATCTTACTCGTCTTCTTGTGTAATGGTCAATGTTGGTGATGACTTTGGTGTCTTCCATGAGAATGTGGTGTTTGGAGGTTATGGAGTTTTCTTCTAATGCAGAATTCTTTATCTGCCCATGAATGATGTATTTGTTATGTCATTTTAATCTTGTTAGTACAAAGCGACCAGTTTATCCAATATACACCTTATCGCAACCACATGGGATTGAGCACATACCTTTATTCTTCTTTGGGTCCGCTTGATCTTTTGCATGGTCTGATATTCCTCACAACGTTTTAGAAGGTGACTCTTATTCATTTCTTCCTTAGTATGTTGGATATTTTGTCTGTTGTCCCTTGGATGTAAGGAAGCTTTATTGATTTTATAATTTCATTTTGATTCTTCTCCTTCCTTACTTCCTAGGAATTCTTCATGGTTTTTCTAATTAGATTTTCATTGTAGCCGTTATTTTTGAAGACTTTGAAGAGGTGCTCTAGTTCAAGATCCAAGTGTGTCAAATCAAATATTCTCTTGGCTCTAATAGTCAGAGTATTAATGACATTGATATTTTGTGGCAGGTAATGATAAGAGTCAGATCGAATATACTAATCTGTGTGCATCTTTTTTTGCACGGAGTTTCTTTTGGTTGAAAACATGATAACCCGTGAAAGAAGTAATGAAATTATCTTATCCCTATAAGGAAGGGACAAGATGGACATGGTACAAATCTCTAAACGAAAGAGAATTAAAATCACAAATGATCTCTCAAATTTGGCATTTCTGAAATGATGACATAATAATGAGGTCCTTGCCAAATGCGTCCTGAACCGTCATCATCTAAACAAGAAAAAAAAATGCAAACATATTCTGAATACTTTATTGATTTCCTGCATGTGTATTCACATTGAATTAGCTAACTCTATGTATTTTGACATCTAGATGAGCATCTCAACCTGCCTCTTGTCTAGGGTTAATACGAATCTCAAAAAAGTGTCTAAAACACAGTGTGCTAAATTTGATAACCTTTAGAAAATACAAAATGGTGGTGCGATCGAGGAAGAAAATAAGAGTGCGTTCAATTTATCTACGATCCAACTTGATGAGGTTTCCAAAAGTGTCCTTCAATGTGGGTTGAACTTCTCTATAGCACCGCGAAGAATTCCCCACATGGATATCATATGTCAAATTAACGATGCGATTTTCTCTCTCCCTGAGGTTGCAACAAAAGAAATCAAGAAGGATTGTGCACTCTCTCTCGGAGATGCCAAACCACCTAAAAACAATCTAAGCAAGGAAGAAACTATTGCGTTAAAGAAACTGAAGCTAAACAAATAAATTATAATCTTGAAATAAGATAAGGGGAATGAAACAATCATTATGAACTCAAATGATTATCAAATAAAAATGATAGAACATCTGACCACGAGCAAGAGATCTAGGAAAGTTAATAAGGATCCCAACAATAAATCATACGGGAGATCACCAGGGCTATCCATAAATCTTCTTTGGATGATAACATTAAAAATAAGATCACACCGAAAAACCCTATTGTTCCATGAATATATGGGATCCCGAAGGTTCACAAGGATGGCTGTCCTCTTAGACCAATTGTAAACACAATTGGATCACCTTCATATGGATTGGAAATAATTCTTGCAGAAAAACTAAAACCACTAGTAGGTAAGACTCAATCCTTTATCAAGGACTCCTCAAATTTTCTTCACACCATAAGATCCACTAAAATAAAAGAATCAAAATTTTTGGTCAGCTTCGACATTGTATCTCTCCATAAAAAAGTTCCAGTGAAAGAGCCTATAGCCATGATAAGAAGACCCACATATGATGATACTACAAGCCTGGTTGATGTGTGTTTAAGATCCACCTACTTTAGTTACCGTGCGGAAATATATGAGAAAATCAATGGGGTGGCAATGGATTCACGTCTCCCCCCTATTATGGAGAAAATATTCATGGAGCACTTTAAAGATAAGGCCATCAACTCCACTCCTGAAAAAATGCAACAATGGCAACATTATGTGGATGACACCCATTTCATATGGCCCCATGGGAAAGATAACCTAGGGCATTTCTTAAAACACATGAATAGCCAATCAAAAGACATCAAATTCATAATGGAAATCGAAGAGTACAATAGTATTCCCTTTTAGACATCCTTCTATCTAGAAAAGAAGACAGATCTTTAGCACACCAGGTATATCGAAAAAAATACCCACATCAATTCGAGTAAATTTCAACTCAAAATGTGCCTCCTAAAAAAATTAATAAAATAATATTTACTAATTATGGAGGAAGAAAAGAAAATAACTAGTTTTTTGTTTGTATTTTTGACATATATCCCCATGATTTTACTCAAATTTCGATCGGGAGATCTCATTGGATGCGGAGTTAAATTCCGCATCCAACGAATACCCACTTGACATACTTTTGATGGACCCCGCTACTCCAAAAACAAGAAATACCTGACATCATCATCTCATTTTCTCAGGTATTTCTTGTTTTTGGGGTAGCAGGGTCTGTCAAAAGTATGTTGAGTGGGTACTCGTTGGATGTAGAATCTAATTCTGCATCCAAGGAGCTCTTTCGATCAAAATTTGAGGAAAAACAAGGGGAGATATGTCAAAAATACAACCAAAAAAATAGTTTTTTTATGATACCTATCTCCAAATTAATATTAAAAAAGTGTTTAAGACGTATAAGGTATTTCAAATTTAAAGTAGTTTCATTGGTTAACACATGATGACATGGAATTTGAATTAGAGTTAAAATGCCCATTTTGAGTTGAAATTTCCTCTAATTGAGATAAGTATATTTGATATGACTCTCATCATCACTCAACACAAAAAATCGGTGTCATGAACACTCTGACTATTAGAGCTAAGAGAATATTTGATTTGGCACACTTGGATCTTGAACTAGAGCACCTTGTCAAACTCTTCAAAAATAACGGCTATAATGGGAATCTAATCAGAAAGAACATGAACAGGTCCCAGGAAGTGAGGTAGGAAAATAATCAAAATGAAATTATAAAATCAATAAAGCTTCCTTACATCCAAGGGGAAACAGACAAAATATCCAACATACTGAGGAAGAAACGAATAAGGGGCGCCTTCTAACACATTGCGAGGAATATTAAACCATGCAAAAGATCAAGTGCACCCAAAGAAGAATAAAGCTGTGTACTTGTTCCCATGTGGCTGCGGCAAGGTGTGTATTGAATAAACTAGTCGCTATGTATGAATAAGATTAAAAGAACATAATTCAGACATAAATCATGGACTAATAAAGAATTATGCATTATCAGAACACTCTATAACCTCCAAACACCACATTCTCATGGAAGACGCCAAAGTCATCACCAACATTGACCATTACACAAGAAGACAAGTAAGAGAAGCAATTGAAATTGAAAAACACCCTCTCAATATCAATCGGGGTGAGGGATGGAAACTTAGCAAGATGTGGGATCCTATCATTAACCAGATAAAAAATAAAACAATGACATCTTAATAATGTTTCTAAGGGATTGCATAATTCAATAATTAGGATAAATTACATTATTAATATGAAAACCAAATGAAATATTAAGTTGGGAAACTATAAGGTGTATCCTGAAGATGGGCTAAACTATCCAACCGAAAATGTCGAGTAATTTGCATTTTCCCCACAGGGTTTCCTTTGGTTGAAAACATGATCACCCGTGAAAGAACTAATGAGATTAACTAAACTTTGTTTTACCATAACTAATACTCAACTTATATATAATCAATTCAAGTTCACTTGGTGGCAACATGGGAAATTCTAATTCTCTCTCCATCTCTGCGCTTATATTAAATATCTCTTCATGGTCCTGTTGGCCTGATTTTCCGAACTAGGCCAACAAGGAGATTATTCCCACACAATCATCTTAAAACAACTTCCAGTGTGTTTGGAATAGCAAAATCTCGTAGGTTATGGTCGTGCTACCAACTGAATTTTTCTCTTAGGGAGAAACTAAAATTCAGTAAAATTCTATCCTAAAGTTATTTCTATCTAAATAAACCCTAAAATTAGTTTTCAACTACCTAAGTTACCCTACACTTGCTTTCTTAAGGAAAGTCTTCGATTTTGAAGGGTTTTATACTTAATATCCTAAATTTTTGAAAGACTAATAAATTTATTTTTGAAAATTACACAAATTCTATTTAACAACTGTTAAATCTAAACTATACTATAAAAATACTAATTAAACTATCCTAACTATCATATCTCAGCTGAGAGCATTTTGAGTATTTATATTAATTATTAATTAATATAATGATGAATAGAATGGTAAATAAGTAAGATCTAAATGACAATATTTAAACCATACAATGTAAATTATTCTGCTGTAAATTACCTTGATAGAGAAATGGAAATAAGCAATTACTTCAAATTTTCTGAAAAAGTTTAAATTAATTAACAACTAATGAACAACATTAAATATTTGAAAAGAAATATAATGTTCAAAATGAAATCATTATAAACATACAAATGAGATCAAACAGACATAAATGTGTATATCATTATATCTTGAATTTTCAGTAGAAACACCGATTAATTCAGTCACAATAACGTACTAATTCAAATACAATATTGCATTGACAAAGTGTAATACTTATTAATAAACACAAGCATAACCAAGTATATTGCATCAATGTTAAAATAGAATATTATATACTGAAATATAAAGAGTACCCAAAATAATATTGATCACGATATCAACTTGAGGATTTCCAGTCACATTCTGTTTCCAAAGATAAAACTTCAGCCAGGAACAAAACTAGTATCAAAATAATATTTCGAATATGTTTCTCTTCAGTCACTCCATCCCGTCCTCTAGCAGCTACATTTACAAAACAGAAAAGAAAACTTCCCAGTTCTGTCCAGCGAAACCTCCAGGCAGTGTCTCTTATTCCTTCTGCAAACAGGAAATTTACAAAAAAAAGGAAACATAATTGAAAATAATAAAATACCCTCTCTTCTGCTGAGAAAACCTCCCCCTCTTGGCATTCGAATCTCCATCCTTTATATAGGCGATCAGGAAGAATAACCATCTCCACAGTTGGTGCTTACAGCTAGTCGTAACAAACGTTTCATGGAAAAATCCGGTTGAAACAGGCCCGAAAATATCCTAGATCCTTCACAATTTCTGGAAACGGCTTGCAACAAAAGGTAAATCGGCCCATTTGTGAAGTGGGTTTTTAATGGTTTTAGCTAATTCATAACAGTTTATCCGCAACCCTTCGTGCAAAAACCTGTCTCCCAACTGGTGCGCGATTTGTTTTTTTGATTTTCTGTTAAACGTTTTGCAATAGAATCTTCTGTTATATCTCCTCCAACAAATGTTGATAGACAGGTATCTCCGCGATTTCAGTGCACAAAACAACACATGATTTCCCCCCTGACTGTCGAATCTTTTGGTGAATCTTTGCGACTTCACCGTAACTTTCACCAAAGATTCCACGTCCCGTATTCCATCAACTACATGCCTTTCTCAGAAGCAATATCATCTCTGTGTATTAAACGGATTCTTTTGTTGTGCAAAGCTGGTATAATCTCAACGTTTTTCTCCTTATTTGCTGGCGATTCTTCTTCACGATACCCATGAATTACTATCTTTGTGCTTAACCAATAATATGATACCAATCGTTAGTTCATATCGCATTAATTACGGATTATCAAAGCCAAATTCTAAAAATCAATATCACACTGTTTTAAAAACGTCATGAAAACAGTTCATAAATAAAGTAAGTTGATTGGGAGATTGAACTCATAGACAAAAATATGTATAATCTTTTGAAACGGATACATTTATATTCATGTGTATAATAAATTTGGCATCCCTTTTTCATGATGAAATATAACTCATGCATAAGAAAATTTTAATTTAACACATAATCTTAATACCTCATGATATTCAAATTTATTAATATCTCCATATTAATATAATTTTGAAGCTATTATCATGACAACTATTTTTTGGTTTTGGTGACAACAAAACTCTACAATGACTTGATGTTATATCCAGTGGCTTATTTGGGATCATTCAATTATGACTAAAAAAGCTTTAATGACACTCTGTAATGAAATATTGAAACCGTGACCATATAATGTGATATATATGAAATAATTGTTTCTCTTGATAATCGTAATGCCAACTATAATTATATTCAAATTCTTTTTAAAAGTGAGAACATTTTGGCTTTTATGTGGCACAAATCTTAATAAAAACCATGAATGTAACTACAAATGCATAGCTTTAAAAATAAAATTTGAATCATAGTTTTCTTTTATAAAGGTGCTTTTATTTTGAGATATTTGAAATAATAAAGAAAACTAGAGTTTGATAATGTTTGATAAATTTTTGAGTATAGGAAATAAATTTGTATTCATAATTAATAATACTTTGATCAAATAAACTCATAACTTTATCAATTGATTTCATTTTCTTTTATTTTTTTAAATTTTTTTATTTTACTTCATAAAGTGTTTACATGTTAGATAGAATGGTTTTATCAAGATTTAATAGCAAATGAGGTCAAATAAAAGTGTATAAGTATCGCTCCACCACCAGAATATAGGAAAACTTTAAAAGACAAAATGATCAATTATCGACCAAGCATTTGAGTTAAATGACGCAATGAAAGAAAATAACATTGTAAAGTCATCATGGAAAGAAAGCAAAAGTCTCAACCAAGAAGAATTTAAATCCACAACTTGAAAAAGCAAACGATCACCATTTGAATAATCTTCCATCATAACCAAGTTAAAGAGAAGGTGATGCAAAAGTCAAGGATCCGAACAAGAGATTATCAAACAACTAGTTAAATAAAGCAAAATAAAATAAACTAAGTATTTACAAAAACGCTAATAGGGACCCCTTTATTTTGTCAAAATCAAGGGGAGTTGTTGGGGTGCCAACAGGTCCATATGTGTTTTCATAAATTATATGTCATATCATACTCATAATATTGTTTCCAGACCTATGGTCACAGTGTATTACCCTGGGTCATATAGTCACATGTTAAAGTAAATCACTCTAGGGGTAGTTAATCCCTAAAGGAGACTTATAGCACCGATTGGCCATGACTATCCATACATCACATAGTATATCTACTTTACACAGTAAAGTACACCACCTCACAACATGAGGATATTTGTAGAACCTGATATTATTCACAAGCCTATTGTCTTGATATTACTCAGAAGACTTTACTTGATATTACACACAATTTTTTGACTTGATATTACTCACAAGTATACTGTCTTGATATTACTCACAAGACTCAGCTTGATATTGCTCACAAGATTTACCCACTTGATATTACTCACAAGTATATTGTCTTGATATTAATCACAAGAATCAACTTGATATTACTCACAAGATTTACAACATCACCACCTCAATCATACGAGGATATTTGTGTGACATTATATTACTCACAAGGCTGGAGATTGACTCCTGATGTTGTAATCTCAATGCTCCCTCTCAATGAAGGAGACATTCTCTGACATACCAAGCTTATATCGAAAGTGTATAAACTTCGTCACAGATAGAGGCTTGTCACAAATTTGCAATCTGCTTATCAGTACCTATGTACTAGAACTCATTTTACATGACCATTAATTCAATGAAGTAAAACTTCATCTCAAATGTGTTTTATCATAAAACACATATAGGGTTTTTGAGAATGCTTGACTATTAACACCTAATGGTTGTAGGATCAAGTCTTTCACCCTAGTAGGTATCTTCCCGAGCTACACTACTCCTCAGTATGTGGTATTATCCGCAAAACAAAATTTTCTTTTGTAGTACTCTTAGCCATACATCTTGCTTCTATAATACTAGCCGCAATACACTTAGCTTTTGTAGTACGAGCCTCAAATTACATTGCTTATCTTAGGCTAAAACAATATCTGGATAGAACAATCAAATAATAGTTCCACCATGTATCAAATACAAATCAAGAGCCTATTCTAATGTACCTCAAAGGTACTCAATCATATGCTTATTAGTAAGCATAAAATACAACATGTCTGCTCAAAGACCAACCAATTACTTACACAAAGTAGAATTATCTGGATCCAATCCAAAATAAAGTTTCTCTAAAATAGAAACCATAGATTTTAAATTCCATCACATACAACATTATACAACATATGTGTAATAACATGCAGAAAGAAAGACTTATATTTTCTTTCACACTTCAACATTTGTTGACTTATTCAATATTTTGTTATTTGGAGAATTTCTATGTAAGATTTCCATTCTGTGTTATGTTCTTTAATTCATTATCATTTTCTTAGTGATCCTTCTCTTTATATTTGCAAAACCCCAACTACCTCCCCGAGAGGCTTTAACTGTTCTCTAATAATCCAAACTATAACTAGTATTTGAGACTTTTGACCATGTCTCTACTCATGTGGATTCTCTCCACAAGCTATCACATCCCTTGGATGCCTAAATCATGTACTTTGACTAACTAGTGGGGAATTTATCCATTGTTGCATTTTAATACACATCAATAATCCCTCTTCAACTAGAGGAATTCTTATGTACTATACCAAGCTTGTCCCAGACAGAGGCTTAGTAAGAATGCTGGCAATGTTGCTCATCTTTGGACATGTACCATGTCTCAAATATAACTCACTAAAACCATTAAAAGATTTAATTATTTTCAACATTCTCTATCTAGACCAACACATGTGATCTGCATCACTCACTATATTAGTCAGATTTCATATATCTTTGAAAATCTTTTTTACTGATCAAGACATATCTAAGTCCACATACACTTGTACCAAGTAGGTGCCATAACACATGATTTGTAGATGTCTATCTAAAAACTACAAAGCACATAACAGATCCTGGGACCCGTGACTAACCAAATACATCTCAACTGACTTGAGATCCTCCAAATATAAAATAAAAATTATGAAATTTTGTATTTATCTTCATATGTGTGGCTATGGATTGATAGTCCATCATCCTGAAACTCTTTAGGCTCTTTTACTGCACATTTTCCTTAACTAAGGAAAATATTTGTCTGGTGACTTCCACACCACTAATCATAAGAATCGTAACATATTCTTGAATGGAGTTCTCAAGTTCCTTCTCAATATGAGTATTATGCATGTCTCCTTTTTACAGGAGGTACATCAACTAGTTACACTAGTTCTTCAGGAGCTAGCGAGACTAGCAACTCCATGTCACCGTGTAAATATGAGAATCATAATATGGGTCCTTAATCATGAAGACTTATGCTCATATATATGAATCTCTTCCTTGACACATGAATCTAAATAATATAGAATATATTCAAGACTCTTTACATCTATTAGAATACAATTAAACCATCTATTTTGTCTTCTTCCCAAGAGGCATAGGAACCTCCTCAACTATTCTCTTTCAAGCTCATCCATCAGAATGACTCCACATTCATGTCCTTATTTAATTTTATGAAAGGGAATATTAATTTTCCCTATAAGACAAATTATTCTAATGGTTAGACCTATTTCATACTCATGAATTTTATTCACATGAAATATTCTCAATATACTAATAAAGATTTACATAGTTATGTATACTTATTAACCAACCGATTTATCATAAACCATTATAATATTATGTACTGATATGCAGCCCTATATCAGTCCACAAAATTCATTTTATAAAAGAAATATACAGCCCCATGTTCATATCTCATGAGGTAAGCATGAATCCCTCTATCTAGCCAATCATGTAGTCTTATGTTCACAGTTTATAAAACAATCATGCTTCCCTAAATATCATGTCTTATAGAGGATTATTTCAGCCTTATATAAGTCCTATATGAGTATATATCAGTCCTACATAAGTGTTATATCAACCCTATATCATCTCACAAAATTTTGGACTCATGAGATTGATAACATGCCAATAAAGATAGAATAAACAATGTATATGCTAAACACAATTCCAAGTCTAGGAATACAGATCTATATGACAATCATAAAAAAAAAAAATATCTGATTTGTAACAGAAAAGAAACAAATAAGGTACTCATATTTATTGTTTGTGTGGGGTCCCTCTTGATCTCAACATCCTTGCAGAGATAGGTGGAGTCCTTCTTTATTCACTGCACCTTTAAACATTGTAAAAGGAAAACTTAATGCATGTATTAGAAAGTGCGTCTCTGCATGGGAATAAGGATCCCATGAAACCAAGAGAGAATTCTCTTCTTCACTAAAGGAAATATTCCTTTCAATCATCGTCTTCCTTGGATAATTTCTCTTGACAAGGTTCACTTCCTTCTACAGTGGTTGAGGCATGAATTCTTCCTTCTTTTCTTTTCCTTGTATTGCAATCCCATATGAAGTGACCTTCCTTTTTACAATAAAAAAATATTAGTTTTGATTTGTACACCTTTATGGATCTCTTTCTTATTTGCACTAAAAGTGATCTTTGGGAGAAAAAAGTTTTCTTTCTTTCTTGGTTCTTGTCATGAGGGAAAGATTCTCCTCCTTAGTGTTTACCATATTTTTCTGGATGCTCCCTTATTTTTGGATGCAATCATGCCAAATTATTTTGAAATTGGGCTGATGTTCTCTTCCCTTTTACTGCAGTAAGAAATATCTCCCATGAGGTGGGTATTTCGACGATGGCGGTTTGTAGAAGATCATCCTCATCTGTCTCCACACCGATGCTTAGTAGTTTATCCTTCACTCGTGAAATCTTTGTGAGTGATGATTCCACGGTCTCATGCTTTTATCTCTTTCTCAATGCTTTCAATATATATGGAGGCTTAAAGTGTTTGCAAAATACTAAGCTCTTGCACACCCTTTCTATGATACCATGTCAGTGATTGAGAAAAATATGAAGATACTTGAACTTTAAAACTTTAATCCACACTAACACTGCATATAAATCACATCAATAATCCAAATATATAAATCAAACCATATAGCACAAGATATACCCTGGGAAAACCATCCACTGATTCGGAGGATGAAAAACCCAGCAAACAATATTATAGTATGATTGATATGTAGCAGAGAATGATTACAAGACAGTAGTAGAATGCTTTCACTGAGTGAACCAGAGAGTGGAGATCGAATGGAACACCGTATCTCACTTTCCAAGTGCATAACACTTTAATAACAAGTCAAAATATGTTTTACAACAAAAATAGAATAATTGCATGGATCAGTAACTTGTTAACGCTTAGAACATTGATGTATCTTAAATCATGCGCTCATCATTGATCTGGTGACAAACTAGCACTCCATAATTATCTCCTACAAGAATATGTGTTTCTTCCTTTAATTAACTAACTCTAACTAAGTGTACTGAGTTGAACTGAATGGAACTGCATGGAACTAAATGGACTAAACAGAACTGAATGTAACTGAATAGAACTAAAATGTAACTAAACAGTAGCTGAATGGAACTACATGCAACTGAATAGAACTTAATTTAACTAAACAAAACTAAACGTAACTAAATGGCAAGTGAATAGAACTACACGCAACTGAATGTAACTGAATAGAACTGAATGTAACTGAACAGAACTAAATGTAACTGAACAAAACTAGTGCTTCTCCATGAGTGTTTATTTCCAACAATCACTTGCATAAATTAAGGAGTTGATTCCTTAATTAACTGAACTTTGTTTACCATGACTAATACTCAACTGATATCTTATCAATTCGAGTTCACTTCGTGAAAACATGGAAAATTTGGATTCTCTCTCCATCTTTGTGCTTATACTAAATATCTTTGCATGGTCTATATGCATTTTCATAAATTCTATCTCATATCATACTCATAATATTGTTTATGAACCTATTATCATATGTATAACCCTGGGTCATATAGTCACATGCTAAAGTAAATCACTCTAGGGGTGTCTAATCCCTAAAGAATACTTGTAGCACATATTGACCATGACTAGCCATACATCACATAGTATATCTACTTTACACAGTAAAGAACACCACCCCACAACATGAGGATATTTGTAGAACTTGATATTAGTGAAAATACTACTCTCTTGATATTACTCACAAGACTTTACTTGATATTACACACAAGTTTGTTGACTTGATATTGCTCACAAGTATGTTGTCTTGATATTAGTCACAAGACTCAGCTTGATATTACTCACAAGATTTACTGACTTGATATTACTTACAACTATATTGTCTTGATATTACTCACAAGACTCGGCTTGATATTACTCACATGATTTACAACATCACCACCTCAATCATATGACGATATTTGTAGGACTTGATATTACTCACAAGACTGGAGAATGACTCTTGATGTTGTAATCTCAACATGGGGAAGAGTAGGGATAGTATGATCTAGGGGGGAGATTGGGGAGAGAGATAGAGAGAGGACGGGGGATGTTAGTGGTAAGGGGAGACATAGGTAGGTGTGTGTGTGTGTGTGTGTGTGAGAGAGAGAGAGAGAGAGAGTTAGAGAGAGAGGGGGGGTATTAGCTTTAAGGGGAGACATAGGGATGTGTGTGTGTGAGAGAGAGAGAGAGAGAGGAAGGGGACGTTAGAATTTTGGGAGGGGGGATTAGATTAATTTGGGGTGTATAGGTTGTGTATAGGGGATGCAATAGATGGTTTGGGGGGTTAGGAGAATATGTGATAATAACGCATACTCATTTTTTTTCATACTAACGCGTACACATTTGTATTGAAACAAATGTGCACATTTTTTTATTGACATAAATGTGCATGCTATATGTAACATTATGTAACTATATTGTTTGGTTTGGTGATGATAACATTAAAATATTTGGGGGGGGGGTTAGCAGTTATAGGTAGACATAGAGAGGGAGTGTTAAGGGGTTAGAGGTAAAGACCAATGAGGTTGTTAAGAGATTGGCGGTAAGTGGATAAAAGGGGAAAGAGAGTGAGACAACGGGTTGGTAAGTGGGGAGATAGAGTGGAGGAGGGGGATGTTAGTGGTAGGGGGAGACATAGGGATCTGCTTGTGTGTGTGCATGTTAGAGAGAGAGGGAGGGGAGGGGGGGGTTAGTGGTAGGGGGAGACATAGGGATCTGCTTGTGTGTGTGCATGTTAGAGAGAGAGGGAGGGGAGGGGGGGGTTAGTGGTAGGGGGAGACATAGGGATCTGCTTGTGTGTGTGCATGTTAGAGAGAGAGGGAGGGGAGGGGGGGGTTAGTGGTAGGGGGAGACATAGGGATCTGCTTGTGTGTGTGCATGTTAGAGAGAGAGGGAGGGGAGGGGGGGGTTAGTGGTAGGGGGAGACATAGGGATCTGCTTGTGTGTGTGCATGTTAGAGAGAGAGGGAGGGGAGGGGGGGGTTAGTGGTAGGGGGAGACATAGGGATCTGCTTGTGTGTGTGCATGTTAGAGAGAGAGGGAGGGGAGGGGGGGGTTAGTGGTAGGGGGAGACATAGGGATCTGCTTGTGTGTGTGCATGTTAGAGAGAGAGGGAGGGGAGGGGGGGGTTAGTGGTAGGGGGAGACATAGGGATCTGCTTGTGTGTGTGCATGTTAGAGAGAGAGGGAGGGGAGGGGGGGGTTAGTGGTAGGGGGAGACATAGGGATCTGCTTGTGTGTGTGCATGTTAGAGAGAGAGGGAGGGGAGGGGGGGGTTAGTGGTAGGGGGAGACATAGGGATCTGCTTGTGTGTGTGCATGTTAGAGAGAGAGGGAGGGGAGGGGGGGGTTAGTGGTAGGGGGAGACATAGGGATCTGCTTGTGTGTGTGCATGTTAGAGAGAGAGGGAGGGGAGGGGGGGGTTAGTGGTAGGGGGAGACATAGGGATCTGCTTGTGTGTGTGCATGTTAGAGAGAGAGGGAGGGGAGGGGGGGGTTAGTGGTAGGGGGAGACATAGGGATCTGCTTGTGTGTGTGCATGTTAGAGAGAGAGGGAGGGGAGGGGGGGGTTAGTGGTAGGGGGAGACATAGGAGCGGGGAGAGAGAGAGGTGGGTTGTCAGGGAACTGAATGGATTGGGTTGCGTTAGATTTAAGGGGAAGAAGAGGGGGATTATAGGTAGGAGGATGAGGGGGTTTAAAGGTACGGGGAGACCTATGGATGTGTGTGGGTGGGTGGGTGATAGGGTTTGAGAAGGGGGTTGTTATATGTTGTGGGTTTGGGAGTAAGAGAGAGTGGATAAGGGGTTAGTAATGGAGAAGATGGTGGGGAGAGAGAGAAGGAGGCAGGGAGTTAGAGGTAGGGAGAGGAGGA
>LPNX010411528.1:224467-258366 GCA_001517045.1 Pseudotsuga menziesii
GGATTTGTAATGTGGGTTTTTGTGAGATAGAGGGAGATAAGGTTGGGGAATAAATAGTGGGTGGGGGATAAGTGTATTTGGATGAGTTGGGGAGTGAGAGAGAGTGGAGATAGATAGGTGTTAGGTGTTAGGAGTGAGAACGAAGTGTTGGGGGGATGTGTGTGTGTGTGTGTGAGAGAGAGAGAGAGAGAGAGGAAGGGAGGTGTTAGGGGTTTGTGAGGGCTCTAAGTGATTAGAGATAGAACAATAGGGGTGTGTTTAAGAGTTATAGGTAGAGATAAAATGGGGGGACATACATGTGTAAGTGGTAGGGGGAGGCATAGATGTGTGTGTGTGTGTGTGTGTGTGAGAGAGAGAGAGAGAGAGAGAGAGAGAAAGAGAGAGAGAACAAATGGGGTGATATTTCTTTAGGGAGAAAGAGAGAGATGAGGGGGCGTTATTAAGAGTTAGGGGGAAGAGGGGGGTGGGGGGACATAAAATAATAAAAATATTTTTTATAATTGGAAAAATAATCAAATGTAAATTTATAGTCTTCCATAGCACACACTCGTTATATTCTTACCAAATGCGTGCATGTTTTGCATAAATATAATGTGCACACATTTATGATTTGTGGGAAGAAAATTTTGAATTTAAACACAACGTGTGCGCATTTAGTGCCACTATGCTCGATCCTCCACCCATGTTGGCATGGTATTATTATTCCTATGTGTTTTCTTCAGAATTTGCTTTGGATTCATCATGCCTATGCCTTGGAGTATGATAAAACATGGCTAATTGGGCATTACATCCAAATTTTCAATATGCTCATGTTTAGTCGTTGGTTACAATATGCTACACACCTTAATTTTTTTTGAAATTTTAGAAACATATATGGTTTTTTGCAGATTGCAAATATGTAATTTTTAACAAGAATATGTCATTTTTCTATTTTTTCTTATTTATCTTGTGTTATCACTCATCGACTCAAAAAACACTCTCTTAGTGTTTCTTCCATAACTCAAACACTGTTTCCAAATAATTGCATTAAGAGATTCAAACACTCCACCCATTATTTACATACTGTTTTCGAGGTTTGATCACTTAGATAATTAAAAAATATATTTTTTATTTTTGGAAAAATAGTTTTGCACTAGTACTATTTGTTCTCTATATGTCTACCATTTTTTGTAAGTTGATTCCATCATTTAGGAACTCAAAGGTTGCACCAACAAAAACATATACCTTATCATTTGTCCCCAAAATAAAAAGTGCACGTTAAAAAATATCTAAGTTTACATAGTGAAGAACATTTTCAATACAAAAAAAATTATATATTTGGAAACAACATTCAATTTCCTACATTTCAATTTTTTTACTTATCGCAAGATTCATTGTGTAAGTGTCTCAAAATATCCATGTAAGTTTATGGATGCGTGTTTTTTCATTTTTCTATTGCATCTAACATGTCAAAAGAGACACGCATTATCTTGCACACACCCCCCAAAAAAATTGAGTCCATAATTTCCTAAGAAACTACAATGGAGACTTGCTATTATTGTAGGGAGTTTTTTCAAACACCATGAGCCACCTATCCATGGAGTGGTCTATAAAAGTTTGGAAGGTAAGCAAAACCACTAAAATGCATCTCTTTATCACTACAGCATGTGATTGTTCTAGTTTTGTGGTCAATAAACATGGAAAAACAAATCTTGGTTTGATTTACTAATATCTTTAAATTGGTTTGTATCTAAACCCATCCTACAATAGTCAAATATCCTATCCTTATTATTGGAAACAATAGATAAATAGCCTCAGACATACGATGTAAGTAATAATTCTCTCTAGTGATGTAGCCAATGAAATGTGTGAGGGATCTCTGGTATTTCTAAAATCTTGTAGTAGGCCCCTTAATGATTGAATCCCCATATTAATTTCATCATTTGCATCTATAGGTTATGGTTTTGGGTTAGTTATATTTTCATTATGTGATGGTGGGTTCATGTTTATGTTGTGTTACTATGCTACATTAAAAAAAATCTTCTATATTTTTTATTTATTTGTTATGAATTACAATAAGAGAAATAGAAATTAACAAAAATATATATGAAATGTTTTTACTTGAACCAAAAACCCCTCAAATAGGTACTCCTAGACACTTAGTAGTCACTCCTTTTCCAACAACTCTTCAAAATGCTCTTCCAATAGCTCTTTGGTCCTTGAGGAACACATTGTGTGGTTATACAATGAAAACCCTTGTGGTTTTTTTCTTTTTGGAGTGAGGGGGATAGAGGACATGCATGGCTAGAACACATGAGTGTTCCTAAGAACAAACACATTTTTTTCTATAACTTGTCACCTGAGATGGTAACATGTGGTGGTCATTTGAGGATGTCAAGACAGTAGCAAAGGAACATGTATGCATTCTTAAGAAAGCATGCACATTCTTGCATGAGTGCATTCACAAAAAAAATAAAAAACATTAGAGCTTTTAGGGCCATCAATAACAAGCTAGCCCATGTGAAATATTATTTCCTAAAGGCAGAGGTTTCTCAAGGGAAAAAGGGGAACCACCAATTTTATAAGCATACTTAAGAAAAATGGTATAGAATGATTGAATCTTGGAGCATCAATCAGGTTCCATAAATGTCCTTTAAGAGAATGCATGGATATGGACCGAGTCATATAAATGGAGTCATCCCTTCCTTCATAGTTGTTCCTATTCTTCTGGAGGTTATTAAAAACCCATCACCATAGCGAGAAAGGGCGTGGAATGAAATGAGAAAATTGAACTTAGAAAGGAAGAAAATGGCTTCAACCAAACTAAAAGAAGAAAAGTAGTTGCTGCTACTAAAGCCTTCTTGAGCTTCACATGGATCAGTGGAATGAAAACGACTCAAGATAAGGGAAAAATTAAACATATAATTATTCAAAATGAACAAAATCATTATACAAATCTTTAAATAATATAAAACAACCTCTTTTAAACACAAACATAATTTTATGATCTCATTTTTCCATTGCACAAACAACTATCTCAAATTAACCTGACAATAATAATCTGATCAATACCAAATTTCGAAATTTCAAAGGCAAAAGCAAACCCTAGCGCAAAAGCAAAGGTAGCAAACAGGTTACCATCTATTCCATTGCTTTTAATGTACAAACCATAAGATTGTATACTGGTTGAATTTTCCAAATAAATAGATTGCAAGGCATGGATATTTGCAACCATCAAAACAAAAAACACAAAGGCAGCAGTTTATATATCTATATAATATATATAATAACAATGACCTTCTAGCCGTGATCTGCCACCTTTAGGGTTTCGGCGATAAGCTTCTGTGCGAGTCTGCTTCGAGCTTCCATTCGCATGCTATCAGTCTTATCCATCTTCCTGTAACTAGACTTCTTCATTCTAAAGCCCTGTATCTTTGTTTTCAGACAATGCACCAGATTCTCCAAATGGTTCCCCATGCCTTCAAAACCCAACACAATAAGAAAAAACAAACAGATGCTTCACAGAATGCTTCGGACGTCACAAACATTCTCTTTTGGTCAGTTCTCCTTTTCTCGCCTGCGGCTGCATTGCTTGCATACAGACATCATTACTGTATGCATTTCGGATTTTGAATCCTGCATTCTCAGAACACAAAAACACAAGTTACGTATTTATTAATTTATGAATTCAAACTTGTTTCTTTTCCAATGGATAGTTAATTTTTATAGCCGTCGGAACCCTGAAAGAAAACAGAGAAACAAATGCAAACGCAAGTGAAAATACATGAAAAGATCGTGATTTTGAACATAATACACAGGAAATAATAGGCCCAGGATACTCCCATCGCCTCTAATGCTTGCAATGAATAAAAGGGAACGCTTGAGGAGCTGGATTTCGCTGATACTTTTATGCAAGGTTTCTGCACATACTGATTACCATATTTTCAATGCAAACGTGGATATATCATATACATACAAGCTAGACTGACATTCCTCTGTAAAGTAAACTACCGCCCAATCGTACAATGGCCCCATAAAGAAAAAGACTTGTCGTGTGAATTGCATGCGCACATTATCTATTGAAAAGATAAACAGAAACTGATATTTACTAAACAACAACAAAGATAGAAAAAGTGCGCCATGATTCCAATCTTATCAGATCATGTCCACTAAGTTCACAGTCCTTCGCAGGACTTATCATAATCGTCATAATCGAGAATCTTTAAGTTGTGGAAACTCCAACCTATAAAGTTGATCAAGTTGTAGTATTGTGTGTCTACAAACGTGATGTACACTTGAAGCTTGCTTGGATGATAAAAAACCCAGGGTACCGAATAGCGAGTCGAATGTATTTTTTTTCTTTCAATGGCTGTTTACTTACATTATATACAGAGAGAGGGGGCAATATCTTTCGCATGCAACTTCAAACTTCGTTTTATATATTTAAATCATATTATCAATATTTAGTATCAATTAAAACTTCGTTTTATATATTTAAATCAGAGTATCAATAAAATATGGGATAGGGAAGTAAATGTTTATATATAATATTTTTAATTAAATATTTATAAATATACAAGACATTTATATTATATAGTATGATGGTCGCACTAAGCATATCGAACGAAATAAGATTCACAGTAACTACCGGATGTTGACGGTTTTGAAGGAAAATAATACAGCCTATGCCAATTTGTGTGGTATGGTTTCGACCACAGTGTAGCATAGGATCAAGGAGATGGAGAATTGGATCTCCCATAAGAAAGAAGAGCAGGACTGAGCTTCCATCCAAGTGGAATTTGGGGAAATGATTAAGGATGTTGGGTTGACCCTCGCTTAGGAAAAAACAATAATTTCAAGACCCTTACCCCTTCTCTCGCATACCAAAAACTTTCTTAGTGAGTCCCTAATGGAACGACTAGGCTAAAGGAAAGGTCCCCCCAAAACTCTCAGTCCCATCTTAACTGTATGGAGTCCCTCAAATAAATTGTTAGGGCGCAAATACAGATTAAAGCTAAAATGAAGGTCATAGATCAGGCCTCTACGTGTATGATTTTTAAGGGGTGCACCCCCTTGGAAACTCCAACGATGCAAAAAAAATGTATGAGGTGCCTCTCGTTATAATCTTTAGCGACTCCAAAAACTAGTATTGGGCTTACTGTTAGGATTGTTAGGATTTGTTATAAGATGTTTAGTTGTATTTATATTGTTTATATGCAAGTTAGTGCTAACTGTTTTTAAGAGAGTTTTGAGGTAAAAAATGGATCACAAAACAAAAATTGTACCATTAAAAGACACTTTATAAGAATTAATAGGATTCAATACGATGATGACACTTTATAAGAATTAATAGGATTCAATACGATGATGTAAACCATAAGGGTAAAATTTGTAAAAAAAATTGAGGAAAAAAAACTATTTTTTCTTATCATATTTTTTGCAGACTCTCTTTACGGGCTCACTCAAATTTCGAGTTTGGGGACTCTCTGAATGCAGAATTTAATTCTGCATCCAACCCATACCCACACTGCCCACCGCACCCAAAAATGAAAATTTCAATAAGAAATGTATTTTAATATTAATATACTTTTTTTATTGAAATTTTCATTTTTGGGTGCAGTGGGAAAAATACAAATTTTTTTTTATTGAAATTTTCACTTTTGGGTGCAGCCGGAAAAATACAATTTTTTTATTGAAATTTTCATTTTTTGGGTGCGGTGGGCACCTCAGAAGTATTATGGGTTGGATGCAGAATTAAATTTTGCATCCAAGGAGTCCCCAAACTCGAAATTTGGGTGAACCAATATAGAGATATGCCAAAAACACAATAAGAATAAGTAGTTTTTGTTTTTCCCCTCCAAAATTTAGAACATTTATTTATTATTATAACTCTTAGTTTATTATTTCCCTTATGACGCCCATTTTATACATCAAAAATCCCCTAATGTATAGCTCATATGGGCCCTCACATAAAGTTGAGGGACCTTTTAGATGCAATTGAATATTTGTGAAACACGTTTTTTCTTTCCAAAGAAGAAATGCATACACATTCTTTAACACTAGCACTGGAGGATCTCGAGAGGTCGTTTGAGTCAGAGGCTAGGAAAACAAAAACATGTGTACGTTTTTAATTTACAGAAACAAGATGCATTTTTTTCTTACAAAACATGCATGTGTTTTGTACTTACAAAACCATTTTTCATTTTGTAACTGCAAAATGTTCATGTGTTTTGTAAATGTAAAATGTGTTTTCATTTTATAAGACATGTTATATGCCAATTAGATGAGAAGATGTAGATCACAATTATTTTTGCACAAACACAAATGGGTAATTGTCTGATGCAGAACACAATTTATATTAAATTTATATTCAGACACAGAACACAAATTAGATGAGAAGATGTAGATCACAGTTATTTTTGCACATCATATTTTGGGTAATTGTCTGATGCATATACACTGACAAAGATACACAAATGTAGATCAAAAGATTAAGGCAATTGTGGAATTTCAAGAAAGGTATTTTTCATGTTTTTTATAAAATCACATTTCATATTAGGGAGGTTGGACGAGGTAGGGAGCAGGAGATAGTATCCTCCTAGTTGAGGTTGGAAAATACAATTAGGGTGAAACAACATCCTTTTGGTGGGTGTAGATAAATCTCAGGGGGTTGTAGCCTCCTTCAGGTTGGTGCTAGAGAACAAAATGAAGTTGTAAATTCGAGAACTAGAGAGTGCAATTCTTCCACAGACCATAGCTTGAAGCAGCAAGTCTCATTTTGCGTGACCATATTGATATATGTTCAAGTGTTCAGGTTGGTTCTTGGATATCATGAGTTGGAGCTTACTCAAATTTAAATTCTTGCTTGTGAGTGCCAGCTGCTGCAAATTGTACTTGGGATTAAGTTAACATCTGAAATGAGTGGGAGCTCATGTTTGGAGAATGCAATTTCCCATTGATGTAACTATTCATATACATACATATTTATATATACATTTGTTCTCAAGTATTTATGTGTTGTTCTTATTATTGATGTGATTGATGTAAAGTTTTCAAATCTTTGAAAATCTACATAAGTTAAACCATATGTATCCTCGATATTACTGATTCCCGCCACCCCCCCCCCCCCCCCCCCCCCCTCTACGTATTAACTTAATACCAACATAGAGGAGAATGTGCTAGGATGGGTTTCTGAAAGTATGCCAATTGAGCCTCAAGGCGATATGGAACAAGGAAGTAAGCTTCCAGATATCAACTTTGGAGGTCAAATGGAGGCTCAAATCAGTATTGAACTTTCTACTTCATCGATGAAGAAGATAAGAATGTCGGAACTTCGGGATTTGGTTATGCATAGGAAGGCGTAGTCCTTGCCTATCAAAATTCTAGACAAAGATTCCTCAAAATTTGAATAGAGAGACTACCCAATCATTGAAAAACAGAGAGGATTTTCTCATGGTGCACATCCTGGATGTTAAATTTTAAACATTAAGCTAGCATATCACTAGGATCTTTAACCGAGAGAACAACAAGCACAACAATCAAACACAAGAGACAATGAACATAGTGTTTTTCCTCAGGGAAACCATAAATAGAGAAAACCCTGCAACTTCCTCAGAGATAGAATCAGCACCAAAGTTAAACCCAAAAATAGTAAGATGATCTCCTGAAAGTAGTAGCCTCTTTATTACTTGCCCCAGTGTCTTTCTCTTCCTCATCTATGCGTTACAACTGAGTGTGAGTGAGTGTGTGATAAATAGAGAGGCTAGCTCTCTATTTATACTAATTCCTAACTTGACTAAACCCAACTAGGGTCGAATTCACTAGGTGAGTCTAATAACTGAAGTGCCACGAAACTACGGGGACTTTAACCCTTAGACAATAGGAGAGTTAACCACCTTCACTTGAAATGACTTGTTTACATTATAGAAACTTCTCGATAGGAACATCGGGGCATGACATGACTCAAGTACATTACAAATAAATCCCGGAATAAACATCGGGTTACAATACATAAGAAATACAAGTGAATACATTCTGAAGTTACAATTACATCAACACTCCCTCTTAACTAGGAAGGTATTCTCTCGACACAATTTATCAGCACAAGTATTCTTCTTTGTATCATCTGGATCATCATCGAGTCTTTGTCATCTTCACCTTCAAGTCATCTCTATCTTCAAGTCATATTCATCTTCAAGTCATATTCACCTGGATCTGAATCATCACTCAATCTGGATCATTGTCACTCGATCTGGATCATCCCTCGATTTGGATCATCTCTAGAACATCATCTTTGGTTCTAGATCATCCCTCGATCTGGATCATCTCTGCTGGATCATCAACATTGAATCTTCATGGGTGCTATCTCATGATTCTTCTCATCATAGGAAGTTCTACAAAGCCAACCCTTTTTCATGCTGGTTGTAGGCCTACCCTCTATGCAGGTCTTTTCTAGCACTTATATCTAACCCTAAGTCAGAATGGCCCTCCCAACACTTATATATGATCATGTAGGAACCAATCCTATAATCATATCAGAAAGGAAATGCCTTACACTCACATCTGACCATGTGGGATCACCTCCCACAACCATGTTAGAAAGGCCCAGCACTCACATCCATCAACCAATGATAGGAAACACCCAACACTTACACTTGGCCATGCGAGGAACCAATCCTCCATGCCAAAAGGCTCTGCACTTACATCTGACAACCAATGTTAGAAAGGCTCAGCACTTATATTCAACCATGCAAGGAACCAATCCTTCATGCCGAAAGGGGTCTGCACTTACATCTGACAACCAATGTCAGAAGGGTGTGCACTCACTTATAATCATGTAGGAACCACTCCTACAGTCTTATCAGAATGGTCCCCGGTCCGAGACTAAGCTACCTAGTAACTGACCAGGAGCCTCCATTCCCAGAATGGAATTCAGTGCTTACTTTTGATCATGTAGGAACCAATCCTACAATCACATCAGAATGGCTCAGCACTCACATCTGACATGGAAGGAACCAATCCTCTTACCATGAAAGAATGGCTCAGCCCTTACATCTGACCATGGAAGGAACCAATCCTCTCACCATGTCAGAATGGCTATGGGTCTCATCATTTTCCCTTGGAGGAAACATCGATCTGGATAACACCAAGCTTCTCCTTTAAGTACTTGAACTTCACCCTAGCCAATGGATTTGTTAACACATTAGCTATATGTTCCTCCTTTGCAACATATTGGAGCTTCACTGCTCCCCTCTGCACCATATCCCTGATATAGTGATACTTGATCTCAATATGCTTCAACTTATCATGGAACAATGGATTCTCTGACAAATTCATGCAACTCTAGTTGTCACAATGTATACAAGTAACATCCATATAGAGATTAAATAAATCAAACAGTAGCTTCCACAACCACACTACCTCACAACTAGCTGAACAAGCTACGACATACTCTGCTTCAGCTATACTCAGTGCCACACAGGATTGCTTCCTGCTAAACCAAGAGATCATACCTGATCCCATACTAAAGCAACAACTTGAAGTTCTCTTCCTATTGATGGCATTGCTTTCCCAATCTGAATCAACATAACCCTCCAGGTTAATCTTCTAATTCACTTCGTACTTGAGCCCATAATCAATTGTACCCCTCAGGTACCTTAGAATATGCTTTGCATCAAGCAAGTGAACATGTCTCAGATCTGTCAAGAACTGGCTCAAGGTTTTCATAGCAAAGCAAATGTCTGGTCTTGTGTTCATTAGGTATATCAAGGACCCAATCATCTGATGATACATCATAGCATCAACCGCTTCTAATGAAGCATCACTCAATAGCTTCAGGTTTGATGCCATAGGTGTGGTCATGGCCTTGCAGTCCATCATCCCAAACCTCTTTAGGATCTCTACTGCATACTTCCCTTGTCCGAGGGAGATTCCATCCGCATTTTGCCACACCTCTATACCTAGAAAATAATGTATCATTCCCAAGTCCTTCATTTCAAACTCGGCAACAAGCTTTCTCTTCATATCATAAATCAACCCATCCATACTTGTTACAAACAGATCGTCTACATACAATAGGAGCGTCACTAGGTTTCCATCTTCAACCTTGTAGTAAAGGTTGGAATCTGCTTTACTCTCGGTAAAGACCAAACTGGATAGAAAGTTGTCGATTCTGTCGTACCATGTCCTCGGTTCCTGTTTCAAACCGTACAGGGATTTACTCAATCTGCACACATGAGACTCTTTGTCATGTGTCTCAAAACTGAGTGGTTGTTCTACATACAATTCCTCTTCCACTACACCATTTAAGAAAGCAGTCTTGACATCCATTTGGTGTATCTTCCATTTCATCACTGCAACCAAAGCAAGTACCAATCTGATGGAAGTGTATATGGCTACAGGTGCAAAGGTTTCTTCATAATATATTCCTTCTTTTTGGGAGAAACCACGAGCCACGAATCTTGCCTTATATTTTTCTATGCTACCATATACAACATGCTTGATCTTGTAGATCCATTTGGAAGTTACAACATACTTCCCTTATGGTCTTGGGACAACATCCCAAACATTATTCTTCATGATCAATTGATACTCTTCGATCATAGCATCCTTCCATTCTTTCTGTTATGTCGCTTCTTCATAACTGGAAGTTTCTTCATTGATAAAGTCACATAGTAAGGCTACATATCCGGAGCAAGATCTGGTTCTCTTTCTTTCTCTGTGATTCTCTTCTGGAGCCCCATATCTTTCCGCACCTTGGATAATTTCTCATACCCAAGCAGGTTTCCTCTTGTGAGGATTCTACTCTTGAGGTGGATCTACAGGTCTTTGTGGTTCTTCAAATTCTTGATCTTCTTCTTGAATTTCTTCATTCATGGTTGTATCATGAATTCTGGGTGCTTTTGCTTCTTCAGTATCTTCAACAGGTCTCTTTCTGGATTTGTTGTAAGCTGTGTCTTCATCAAATGTTACATCCTAGCTGATGGCGATCTTCTTGTATCTTGGGAAGTATATTCTGTAAGCCTTCGAGATTTCAAAGTATTCCACAAATATACCCTTCTTTCCTAAAGGATCTAGTTTTGTTCTCTTCTCTTTTGGAATGTGTATGTACACTGGATAGCCGAATATTCTTGTTAGGATTATTAATCCTCCCTTGTCCAATTTTGTCATATGTCTAAATCGGGAGTCATGTCTAAATTGGGAGTCCATCCAGTCTATTTATAGTCATTAACACCATTGGGTCCGCTTGGACTAATTGGGGCACATGTTTTAGTTACTAAAGTGTGGGGAAAACTAATTGAGGCTCACTACCACTGATTGCACTTGATTGCATCAGTTTAGGAGCCTCCTAGACCAATCCCTACAATTTAGGAGCCACTAGGAGTGCCAAAACCAACCAAGGTCAGTTCAGTTCAGTTCAGTTAATGACTAGTTAAGCTAAGTTAGGAGTCAATTACATTCAGTTCTAGTCCTCTACATTTAGTTAGCACTAGGTTTACTTGACTGAACTCAGGAGGGGCGCATTTCTCACCTACCACAGTCAGTTAGCCTTAGTCAACACTGAATGTAACACTTGAGTTGTATTTTAGAACTCCGATGAACTCCAGTTATGGTTTAGACAAGGTCAGTTAACTATTGAGTCCTTCGATAGTGATTTAGACAAGGTCTTAGTTACCTATAGTCAAGTAGAGTCTAATCAATTCGATTTTCCTCATGTGGATTTGAATTGCTTGTGGCTATTAAAGCCATTGTACTTCATTGTAATTATCTATCTAATTACTCTTTGATTAATGAAAAACATTCACAGCTGCAAGCCATTTTTGCACTATTTCATTCTTCAATAACTGAGTAAATTGTGTGATCTATCTTGTGAGTTGTGTGTTTGTCCACAGATCTATGTGCTCAATTTAATAATTCTAAGATGGCTGACTTCTGGTTTCTTGCCGGAGAAGACTTCTTCAGGAGTCTTGTTCTCAAGTATTCTGTGTGGAGTACGATTCTGTACATACACCGTTGTTCTAGTAGCTTCTGCCCATAGATGCATAGGAAGATCTTGATCATGAAGCATTGCTCTTGCAGCTTCCATGATAGTTCTATTCTTCCTTTCTGCAACCCCATTCTATTGTGGATTATAAGGAGTGGACAACTCTCTCTTAATCCCTGATTCTTTGCATAAGTCCTTGAATTCATTTGATGTGAATTCTCCGCCATTATCTAATCGAAAGGTCTTGATCTTGTTTTTTGCGTGGTTCTCAATCAAGGCTTTGAATTCCTTGAACTTGTTGAAAACTTCATCTTTGTTCTTCCGATGAAGTAAATCCATGTATTTCTAGAAAAGTCATCAATGAAAGAAACATAGTATACATAGCCACTTAGTGAGCTTGATGACATTGGTTCCCATACATCAAAGTGGATGATTTCCAAGATTCCTTTTGCCTTGCTCTCGCTACTTGTAAATGTCTTCTTTGTATTCTTTCCTTTCACACATCCTTTGCAGACCCCTTCATGTTTTTCTTGGATTTCTGGAAGACCTTCAACAGCTTTGCTTGCAAGTGGTAGTGCTCTGTAATGCACATGTGCAAGCCTCCTGTGCCAAAGTTCATTTGGCTCTACTATGTCATGGACCATAGCTTGTTTTGGATGGCCCTTTAGTTTGTATAAACCTCCTCCTTGTTCTCCAATCACTATTGCATCATCAATAGTCTTTCCTCTTGGCCATCTACAAATGCAACCCTCATTCCTTTTGCATCCAATGCTGATATGGATAGAAGATTCTTCTTCAGTCCTAGTACAAACAAGACATCCTTCATTTTCATAGACTTTCTGGAGTCTAGCTTGTAGGAGGATTCACCACTACCTTTTATGGGATATTGGTATTCATCTCCAAGCTTCACCTTATGGGGTGAATTATGTTTGGATAGCTTCTCAGAGGATTCCTTGAAACCTAGCATGTGCTTGGAAGCCCCACTATCAATAAGCCAATCTTTGCTTCCATGAGTGACAATTCCCATGAGAGTGGAGATCAGAACATATTCATCTTCACTTGAAGAGTCTTCACTTTCTTGTTTTACTCTCTTCGTGGGAGGATCATCATCCTAAACAGTGTGAGCATGATGTCTTCTTTTGGAGTTCTTCTTCTTCTTGGATCCATTCTTATTCATGGGACAATTTCTAGCAAAGTGTCCTATTTCATTGCATGTATAACATCTGAGTTTGGATGAATCCCTTCTTGCAATGTTATGTTTCTAATGAGAATGCTTACCTTGGTGATGATGATTTTCCCTTCTTCCTTTCTTGGAGTGTACTGTGAGATCTTGATCTTCACTTGCCATCTTTTCTTCTCGAGCTGCTATCTGAGCTTCTTCTTGAGAACATTCTTCCCACAGTCTACTGAACTTGACCAACTTCTTTCTAGCATAGATTCCTTGGATGGAAGAATCCCATGACCTAGGGAGGCCATTCAATGTTGTCATCACAATTTCTACATTCTCCACTTCTTCATCTACTGTTTCCAACTGTTCTTTGATCTGGGAGACCCTTGTGAAGTATGATTGGATGGTCTCCTCATTCTGGGTTTTTACATTCTTCAACTAGTTCCTTAGAGTCATCTTCTGATTGATGTTCTGCCCTTCAAACAGTTTGGTTAGGGCATCAAACATGGCTTTAGCACCAAAATGAAACCCAAAAAAAACAGTAAGATGATCTCCCGACAGGAGTAACCTCTTTCTTCCTTTCCCCAGTGTCTTTCTCTTCCTCAACTATGCGCTACAACTGAGTGTGAGTGAGTGTGTAATAAATAGAGAGGCTAGCTCTCTATTTATACTAATTCTCGACTTAACTAAACCCAACTAGGGCCGACTTCACTAGGTGAGTCTAATAACCCTAGTGCCCCGGAACTGCAGGGAATTTAACCCTTCGATAATAGGAGAGTTAACCACCTTGACTTGACATGAGTTGTTTACATTATAGAAACTTCTTGATAGAAACATCAGGGCATGACATGACTCAAGTACATTACAAATACATCTAGGAATAAACATCGGGTTACAATACATAAGAAATACAAGTGAATACATTCTGAAGTTACAATTATATCAACACTGGATAGACAATGGTCTGTTGCTTTGGATACCTCTAGTGTTTTTCAGTTTTTCTTAATTTATATGTTAGATAGTATACTTTCTAGTTTTTCATTATAGATCTTAGATAATGAGTCAAAACTTGTTGAACTCCTAGTGCTACTTGACCTATTTTCCCTCTCTTGGAAGGGCCATATTTTTTGAACATGACACTCATGGTAATATTTTTGCATGGCTAGAGTTGTGGCTTCACATTCTGAGGCCATCATGATGCATAATGTGAAAATGATAGTTTTTTTTTATCTTTTTTGTTTATATATAAAAACAAAACCAAAATCCAAAAGATACCAATCACATTAATCATAAATTAGAATATAAGATTTAAAGAGAAGGAGGGAAACTGCGTTCATTAGAATTTTATCTCGACCTTTCGAACCACAAAGTAGGGTTCATCATCAGGAAGAAAGTGCCTTGGGTTAAAATAGGTAAGGGTTTTTTGTTTATTAATAAATGTAAAATCTCCCATAATTTTAAAGTTTTTTTTTGCCTAACACTATAAATTTCAATTTACTAATTACAATTTTTTTTCAATTTACTAATTGCAAAAAAAATTTAAAATTGTTTATTAGTATAAAGTTTAAAAAGTTGTTTTTCAAAAAAAATTTATAAGATTTACTTTAAAATTTATATAGTTTAAAAACAATTTAAAATTTTTTTATATAAGTTTTATTTCAAAAATTATTTGTATAAAGTTTAAAATTTTTATAGAAAAATTACTATAAAGAACCTCAAAGTTTTTTTTTAATGTGTTAAATCTAGTAATGAAATATTTAAATTTAAAAAAAAAATTATTAAAAATATTTTTAAGATTTTTTAAAGTTTTTTAAGAGCAATAAAGTCCTCAAGTTAATAAACTTTGTTTTTTAGAAAAGTTTTATAGTATTATAATTTTATTAAGAGAATTTAATTTTAGGCATTATTTTAATTAAATCTTTTAAAGGTTTTAATTAGCATTGTTATTATTGATGCTATAGGTTAGTTTTTAGAAATGAAATGTAATTATCTTGTTTTCTAAGGAAAATTTTAAAATTCAACTAATTAATTTGAAAGTTTTGTTTTAAAGTTTTTTAATATCATTAATTTGCTAATAGTTAGGGGAAAGGTCTTATTGTTAATTTTGTGTGTGTGGTATGGTTTTTCTAAGGTGGCAGATAATAGGGTGCCAACACTCATTCACTTTAAGGCCATCATCCCTATTCAGGCTTGAGGGAAAATTTTCTATTTCTATAGCCTCTTTGATTTTTCTCCTCTTGTAGTGATCCTCTGTGGTGATAAGTTTTGTTCCTTCAATTCGTATGTGGTGGCGTGAATGGTGAGCATGTTTGGCTAGAGCTAATTTTTTATGTCAATCATGTATGATGTCTGCAGAGTGTTCTTTGAGCCTTACCTGAATAGAGCGTCATGTTTCCCTAATGTAGGGGATCTCACAAGAGCAGGGAATACTGTAAACCCTTTTTGTTTTAAAGGTTCTATTGGGTCTTTGGAGGAGTCGAGCATTCTTCCTACTCAGTTTGGAGGAGAAAAAGTAACCCTAATGTTTCTTTTATAGAGGATCCTAGCTATAACATCCGTTGTTCCTTTTATGTAAGGAAGGGTGATTTTGGTTCCATCAATGTTTTTTAATTGTTTTTGGGACTTGTTACGGGCTCTTTGGATGACCTTCCTAATTTGATTTATATCCATTCATTAAGAAATCTTTGGATAAATGGTCTAATTCTTGGTTAAGGTGGTATTTGTCCGAAATTCTAATGGCTCTGGTTACCATAGTGTTTAAAACACCTGTCTTTTGTGTAGGAAGATGGTGTGAGTGTGCATGTAGGTACCTATCAGTATGAGTTTTCTTCCTATAAACTTGATGACCTAGGGTTCCTCCATTTCTTTTTGTTATAAGAACGTCTAAGAAAGGAATTTGGCTATCATCTTCCACCTCCATAGTGAATTTAATATGTTATCATCGACTATTCAGATGTACTAAAAACACATCCAGACTTTCTCTACCGCGTGGCCAGTTTATGTTGGTATCGTCTACAAACCTCTTCCACCATTTTGGTTTTAAAGGGAAAGACTCAATAGCATATTTTTCAAAAGATTCCATGCACAGGTTAGCAACCACTGGGGAGAGAGGGGACCCCATCGCAACACCTTCAACTTGCTCATATAACACACCTTTAAAGCTGAAGAAGGTAGATTTTAAATAGATTCTAACAAGCATTTATGTTCCTTCATCAGTCACCTCTCTCACTACTCTAAGAGCCTCATCTACTGGGATTTTTGTAAAAACAACCTCAAAACTTGCTAAGACATCACCTTCTTCAACCTTAAAGTCTTTTATTTCATTTACCATGTGAGTAGAGTCTTTTATGTAAGAGGGGGTTTGACTTACAATGACCTTTAAATTTTTAGCAAGAAATTTAGCTAGCTGGTAGGTGGGAGAATTTATGGTGTTTACTATAGGGCGAATAGGTACACCATCCTTGTGAATTTTAGGTAAGACGTAGATCCGAGGTATTATTGCCTCTTTTGAAATTAATTTCTTCTTGATGTTTTCATTAAGAGTGGATTTTTTAATAGTTTTTGTAACCTTGTTTATGATCTTCTTAGTGGGATCTTTGTCCAGCTTCCTGTAGCTTCTACTTGTTGATAAATGCTGAAGAATTTTTCTGTCATAATCTATTCTATCCAGAATGATAGTGGCGTTTCCTTTATCCACTCTTAGTACAATGATGTTCTCGTTATTTTTTATGTTTTTCAAGGCTATCTTCTCACCAAGTGAAAGGTTGCTCCTGGGTGGTTTTGCTTTTCTAATAGCGATGACGCATTCTTTCCTCGCCTCTTCAGCTTGGATATTGAGCAAATTGGAAATCGCTTCCTCAACCTTGCACACCAGATCTTCAATTGGTATTCTATTGGGTGCAACCACAAAGTAAAACCCCCGCTCCAAGACTTTTAAATGCTCATCGCTTAGCGTGAAGGTGGACAGGTTGACCACACACAATTTCTCCTTCTTCTCACCGTGCGCAGTCACTGGTTTTTGAGCAGTCAGCATTTTATTAAACTTGTTTTTGTCTTTTAACTCCAACTGAGTGGATAATCGCTCCATCCTTTGTGTCGATGCTACCTCCACCTTAGACCAAATATTAGGTCATAGTTTGTTAGCGAGATCCACATGCAGGTTGTAAAGGGAGCCCAAGATTTTGTTGATGGCTCTGCGGGTTCATTTCAGTTCTGCTCGAACTAAGGCTGCGCTAGCTTCCTAAAAAAATGGTTCTTCTTCTTAAGGGTGTGGTTTACTACAACAAAACTAGGTATTAACTGGTTATCACTGCAATTTTTAAGAAATCTAAGGTTTGTTAAATTTCTTACTATTTTAACTCATAATTTCTTGAAAGATCTCAGGTTTGATCTTAGGTTGTCCAGCGCATCCCTTCCATGGAAGGATTGAATTAAGCTATTCATGATACTACGCATTGGAGAATCAAATTCTTGGAAATAAATCATAAAAAATAACAAAAGTTATAAGGTAATAAACCTTAATTAAAGGTTGATTGAACAAATAATAACCTTAAAAGAGAATTCTAGAATCTAAAAATAAAAGTGTTAATATAAACAAAATTATACCCTAACCATGGAAATTAAAGATATTGAAAATGTTAAAGAATACCTTAAAATGAAGTGCTTATTATAGGCATTACATAAAAATAATTGTGTGCTATAAGTAAAAGATCAAGTATTATATTTCAATGCTTAAAAAAATGATAAGGAAAATAGGACCAAAAAAATATAATAATTAGCAAGAAATTAATAGTTTGAAGAGTCATGGTCAAATTATGTTTATAAAAGTGAAAAAAAAGAGTGTAAAGCATGAGGTCATGTTGAGGGTTTGGAGAGATTCAGGGAATGGCGATGCTGCCATCAACAGGGGTTTTGGACATTCATGGAGACGCTATGGCCTTCGGGGTTTTTGGGCCTTCATGGATTGGTTAACTTGCCCTCGTGCGATGGCCATTGCTCTCCTCTCAGGGCCTCTTCGCAGTCTCTACGTCTCTGCTCCTATTTATTGATTCTTTGCAGTGGGGTTCAACCCCTACTACTCGGTGCATTGGGGGTTCTTGCTCCTCTCTTCATCTGTCAACCTACCCCAGGTGTCGTATTGGAGTCCCTCCCCTTACCAGGGGGACTAGTACCAAACAATTCAAAAAAAAGGGAAGGAGATCGCCTTATCCGACCATGGTGGTATTTTGATTTTATTTGGTTTTCTAGACCATCACCCTGCATGGTCTTTCATCGTTAGGGTTGACTTAGATTTCATCATGATTTTCTATGGATTTTGTATGTCCTACCTTTCTTGCCCGTTTTCTGGACTCTGCTGTCAGTCTCATTAGTGGGTTGGTTTGGTATCTAATCTCCCGTTCCTCCACCCAGCATGGGTTTCTTATGTGCTGGGTTGAATTTGGAAAACCCCCGATATTCTCAGGGGCTTAAGGGTTCCATCATCACTGTCCTTCTTTCTCGGTCCCTGAGCGTCTGCCGCAGCTTCTGTAGGGTTCTTTACGACTTTTCCCCCTTTGCGGTGTTTCATTGTCGTGACTTCTGGGCTGTTCTCGGGCTGTGAGTGGCTTTCCTGTCACTTTTTATTGTATTCTAGGCTCTGCTGGGATTATTTTTAAGGACGGCGACTGCCTCTCTATGGTGTGGTGAAACCCTCCTTTGGTATTCACGTGGTATTCACGTTGTCTATCCATCATCCTGCTTGATTTATTCCATGGAAGGGTTGACTTAGAATTCCCCTTATTCTCCTCCGGATATTGGGGGTTTGGTCAGCACAAGCCCAAGTGATCGGTATCTGGAGCTTAATCAGAGGGTTTTTCTTTTGGGCTACTCCAGGTCTTTCGCTGGGTTGTGGTATTGCGCAGGTGGTGTCTTTTGGAGGTAGCTCCCCTGGTGTTGACCCACCATGAACACTGGTGACATTCCTAACAGGTCCTGTCATAGAAGGAATGAAAAGAACATCAGGACCCATGAAGGTAAATTCCGTTATGTACTGGACCATGACATATATATGGACAAAGTCGCTTCACTATGCTCGTGAGCACTCATTGGACGTCTCGAGTACTGTAGACTCGGTAAGAGGGTGTGAATCGACTAGGCCACTGATTTCTGGAAGCCACTATTGACTTACACTCCAACCATCAGCCTCCTCTCCAATGGCTGGATTGATTTTGTCTTTCTAGAAGTGGACCACGCTTCCCTCATACTTGAGAAGACCTGGCGCATTGGCTCGGGATCACTCATCCTGGGTCGCTGGCATACCCACTTTGATCCGCTCCGAGAGAGAGTGACGAAGAGACATCTATGGGTCATGCTGCCACATCTTTCCTTCCTGCTTTGGAGTCTCCACACTCTTGAGGGCATTGCTAATACCATCAGTAGATTCGTAGCAGTTGATGAGGACTTCCACCTTACTTTTGACAAGAGGGTTGCTCGAGTTCTTGTGGAACTGGACATATCTTTGGGACTTCCTACAGAAATATAAATACTATGCAAGGACTACCTCCTCATACAGAAATTGGACTACATGCACATTCCATTCCAAAGCAGCTACTGCAGAGATACAGGTCATCTCTGAAAAAATTGTCCTTCATGCATGAACGTTCTCTCAGGATCTAGATTGAATGATTCTCCCTCGACCTATCATGCTGTGAATTCCTCACTATCTAAGGAGGCACAAATTGGTATGTATTCACACTCCCTCTCCTTGTTTGGAGATGTCTCAAACAATATGTTAAAGGATATTGATTTATTGGTTGGGGCTCCTGTTGCTGTCAATAAGAAGGACCCTATTACTTCCGAGCCCATCCTTGTTGACTCTTCTAGTTTATCTTTGGAAACTCATTCCGAGGATTCTCCTCTTTCTTCCCCTATTACCCCACATGTCCTCACTGATATCCCCGCTTCTCGTACTCCGAATGAACCCCTACTTCAGCCTCTGGATTTGGATCCTTCTCCTGAAGCCTCCCCCTTTGTCTCCACTCCACCTATGTTACAACCCTATCTATCACTTGTTGTTCCTCCTCTCTCCTCCTTAACTGACTTCCCGCCTCTCTGAACCACCTCCTCTTCTCCCCATTCACCGTTCACGCCCTGCATCCCTATCTCCTCTCCATCCTTTGCGGATCTAGGCCTGCATAAAACACTACCAATTTTCTCTGTAGCGACTCCCTCTTCTCCTAATATAATCCATATCAACTTGATTCGGTTTGAGAACGTGACCATTAGGAAGAAGAAGAAGGACAGACCTGGCACTTCTGGGCCTCTATCATCTGCTTCTCCTCCTTACATTCCCATCTCGGTTCGCATCAAGGATGCTGCTAGAGGGCATGTCTCCCGGGGACTTAGAGCATCTGCTCCCCATCCCCTTGTGCCACTATGATGATCCTTTCATTGAATGTCAGAGGTCTGGGGGCAAGACCAAACTAAGCCACCTCCGCTCTCTCTTTCATTCTCTCTGCCCAGATATGATCCTTCTCCAAAAGACAATGTGTAGTGCCTACCTAGCATTGTATGCTATTTCCAAACTCCTACCAAAATGGGAATTTTGCGCAACTAATGCCTCAAGTCTATCTGGGGGTTTCCTTACTGCTTGGAACCCTTGTATGGTGAGATGTAGGGCTTTTGAGACTCCTGCCAGTATCCTTGTCAAAGCTAAGTTCCAGGGTATGGATGTCATCCTGGACATTATTAATTGCTACGGTCCCTATAAGGATAGGGAAACCTTTTGGAACAGGATCTCCCAAGACGGTCTTCTTCTTTCTCCCCGTCTAATACTGGGAGGTGACCTTAACTTCACCATGAACTCTTCTGAGATATGGGGGACCAAAGATTTAGTGGATCCCCTTGCCTCTTTTTTCCAGCGTCTTTTTAATTCTACCGATCTTCTTGATATTGCTCCCTCCACTGCCGGACCCACTAGGAGGAATGGTCGTGTAGGGGAACATGGGATCAGTAAGAGACTTGACCGGTTCCTTGTTGCCTCCTCCTTGATCCCTCTCCTCTTAACCCATAAGGTTTGGACACATCACTCGGACATTTCTGACCACTTTCTTGTGTGTTTTGAGTCGAACAAACCTATGGGCCCCCACAATTACCCTTTCAAATTCAATATATTATGGCTCTTAGATCAGAACTTTTCATCTTGGCGCACTGAGTGCTGGCACAGTTTACCTCAGACCCGCTCTAACTCGTTGCTATATCTCCTCACCCATAAGCTTCGCTCTCTCAAACTTGAAGTTAAGGTCTGGATTAAGGACAGGTGTGCCCGAATGGACTCCAATTTAAAGAGACTAGAAATGGATATCAGTTCCCTACTGTCCAATTCCTCCTTTGGTATCCTCACACAAGAGGAACAGTATACACTGTCTCTTCTCAGATCTGAACTGAAGAAGATCCTGGAACACCACTTATTAACCTGGCAACTTAAGAGTTGAACCAAATGGGCACTAGAGGGTGACTCCAACATCAAATTCTTCCACACTGTCGCTTCTAGAAAGAGGAACCAGAACACCATCTGGTCTCTTATGGATGAGGGAGGTAGACCTGTAGAGGACATCTCAGAATTAAAGGATATGGGACTGTGACATTTTTCCCATATTTTCAAAGATGACAACCAGACTAGCCTGCTAGAACAACTTAATGTTGTCTCCCATTATCCTGTTATGATCCCTCCTACTGAAGCTTCTTGCCTCACTCGACCTGTCACATTATCTGAGGTAGATTTTGCTTTAAAATCTTTCAAGAAAGACTAGAGCCCCGGTCCTGATGGATGGCCAGTTGAGTTCTATCTTCACTTCTTTGACATAATGAGTGAAGATCTCCTATCTGTTGTGGATTCTACCAGGGAGTCGGGTTGTATCCATCCCTCACTTAACTCCACTTTTCTGACCCTTTTTCCAAAGAAGGACAAGCTCACTTCCTTTGTAGACTTTAGGCCCATCTATCTTTGCAATCTGCTCTACAAACTAATTTCCAAAGTCATTGCGGTGAGACTTAAGCCCTTCCTGGACTCACACATTTCCATGGAACAATTCAGTTTTTTAAAAAACCGATAGATTATGGAGCCCATCGGTATTGTCCAGGAGGCCCTACACACTATCAAGACTAAGAACTCCCGTGCACTTATCCTCAAACTTGACCTGGTAAAGGCCTTCGATCATGTGAATTGGATCTTCATTAGACTTATTCTGATCCAGATTGGGATCCCCCTCCTTGCTGTCAACTGGATATTGGGTTGTATTACATCTGCAAACTTTGATGTGCTCATCAATGGCACGCTCTCCAAATTCTTTCCTTCCTCTGGAGGGATCCGCCAGGGATGTCCCCTTTCGCCCCTACTCTTCATACTGGTTATTGAGAGGCTCAGTCTGATGATAGTTGATGCGAGAAATCATGGTCTTATTAAAGGAATAAAGATCTCTCCACATTTTGCACTTACCTGTCTCCTATTTGTCGATGATGTGATCCTCTTGGGAACTAGCTCCTTATCTGAATGGATGGCCTTTGACATCATTCTCAGCAAGTTCTGTAAGGCATCCGAGATGAACATCAGCTTAGACAAGTCCTATTTTCTCTATAACAATGTGGATATAGATATTCATGAAGAGATATCTAAGGCTCTTCCATATAAAATGGAGCCTATTACTACTGGTTTTATGTATCTGGGATATTTTCTTAAACCCTTGAGCTACAGGGTTCGGGACTGGTACTGGCTAATAAAAAGATTTGAACACAAGATTTCTCATTGGTCAAATAAAATCCTTTCACTAGGTGGTCGGCTGACCCTTGTGCAAGCGGTATTAAATAGTATCATGGTTTACTGGATGGGCCTTGCACTCATACCTGTCTCCATATTAAACAAGCTCAGGAGTCTTGCATTTGATTATCTTTGGGGATCATTGGAGCACAACCGCCAGTATCACCTGACTAGCTGGAAATCGTTATCTTGGCCTAAATGTCATGGTGGATGGGGCATCAAGAATCTTCCTTGGTTTATCATTTCCCTTAGACTAAAGAATCTATGGTGGGTACTCCATAATGATGGTTTATGGCATAGGGTTATCTTCTACAAATATTTAAAGAGAGTCTCTATCGAATCTTGGATTAGAAATAAGAATTTTCAAACACGTGGAGCATCTGCAATTTGGAGAGGTTTCCTACTTACTCTCCCGTGTCTTGGCAGACATCTGGCTTGGCAAGTAGGCAACAACAATAATGTCCAGCTCGGTATTGATCCAATTGTGGGTATAAATAACCATAACTTACTACCTCATGGACTCTGTGAGTATTTAGCTGATATGGAGATTGTAACTCTTGCTCAGGCCCGCAATTCTCCCCCGGATGCACATAAATATTGGTATACTACTGAGGAACTTGGTGTAGGAGGAAGCTGGAAGGAAGCATGGAATTCTTTCATCAGAAGTCTCGAATCTAGTGGCCTTCGTCTTGTTGACCTGCCTGATGCTCTGACCTGGTATTACAAAAGAACTGGGGGATTGGTTACGGCCAAATCGATATATGACAGTATTGCTACAGCTTTCTCCCCATAGGTGGGTAGCAGAATAATGGATATTGTTTGGAATAGTCCACTTCCCAGGAAAATTTGCTGCTTTATTTGGTTACTCTTGGGGAACAAACTGCTGACCTCGGACAATCTACAAAAAAGAGGATGGTCGGGGCCTGGCTTTTGTATCCTCTGCAAAAAAAATTCAGAGAATGCTGAGCATGTCTTCAATTCGTGTGCAATCTGGAAAAACCTTCTCTCTGTCATCTCAGACCAGCTCCAATTGACTCCCCCCCTCATGTCAGCTAATATCAGCTCCTTTTTAGATTCGTGGACAGGCTCCTTTCCTAAATCCTTGGTTAACTGTTACATCCCTTTCATTTCCATGTGGACACTATGGAAAGCTAGGAACTCTGCCATCTTTGATGGAAAATCCTTCTCGGTTATCAGTATGCTCCACCAAACTGTTCATAGCATGCATCTCTAATGTCCTTCAGTGATCAAAACAAAAAAGACAAGGAATATTGGATCTTGTCCCTCACTATCACACCCTTGTGGATTTTTTGATGGTGCTGCAGTTGATAATACTAGTGGGGTAGGATTCAGCTTACATCTGAATGAAGTACACTCCTATGAGTTTGCTTTGGGGGCTGGTCTCAGTACCAATATGAGGGCAGAATTAATTGGGCTCTGGGCCTTGCTGCATACTTCCCAAATGATGGGGTTACCCAAGATCCAGATATTTGGTGACTCATCTGTCATCATTAACTGGGCAAAGGGTACGGCTTCCCTCACACCGCGTGATCTTACTTACTGGTGTAGGGACATAAGCAAGATTTGCACTTGCTTCCTTGAGCTGTGTTTTGACCATGTTTACCGTGAACACAACCAGATAGTGGACGGCCTCTCTAAAAAATCCCTATCTTTGGCTTCGGGATTAGGATTCTATTCTGAATTTTATAAAGGTCAGTTGACCTCACATGACAGGTTTATGCTCTTTTGAGCCTGGTGCAGGATCCTCTCTTTTATGGCACCTTGTGATTAGTATTGGAGCGGACTCCTTTAGAAGGTGCAGCTGTCTTCTTGGTTCACGGTATATATGGTCATAAAAGACATCACTATTACTGATGGGAAAGTATGTAGTTTTCTACTCTATCCCCCTTACTTACTCACCTCGAATGTTTACCATTCTTGATGTGACTGATTGGCTTCACACAGCACTCATGATCTTGTATGTAACCCATACTCTGGGAAGGCACGAAAGACGCCCTTTGATTCAATATGAATAACAAGGACATAATTTTTTCTTCTGAAAAAAAAGTGAAAAAAAAATATAAGTATATATCAATCTCAAAAGTAGACAAAATGACAACCTTATAAGTCATTAATGTATGTTTTTAGAAATTAAGATTGTAGATAAAAAAACATTAACAAAATTACTTGAAATATAAATCAAAGAACCATGAAAATGCCATTAAAATGCCATTGCATAAACCTTATCAATAAAAAAAACATTAAAAAAAAAATAAGTTTAAAAAACAACCCATTAACAAATTAATATCTATAAATTTAATAATGATTAGTATTCCATTAAACATTTTATAAAACCATTGGCTGGCTTACAAGTGACGATGTAAATATCATATATTAACATGTAAACAAGTGAATTTGTACATATCATATATTAATATGTCTTTCAAAATCAAACCCCCCAAAAAATTAAAACTAATCAAATTATCAAGGTGTCTTTGCTTTATTTATTGTGACCAGTAATCTTTTATAAATTTACAATGGTGGAACACGAATTCCTTGCTAAAAATCTAAATATAAAAATGTGTTCTTATTTTATTATTTTAGTAACCTTGATTTTATTGTATTACCACTACAACCCTATAAAAACACAAAAGCAATTGCTTATAAGCAAATGCCTTCAGGCTGCTGATCAGCCATCTTTAGGGTTTGGGCGATCAGCTTCTGTGCGATTCTGCTTCGAGCTTCCAATCGCATGCTATCAGACTTATCCATCTTCCTGTAAGATTTCTTCATTCTCAATCTTTTTAACTTCGTTTTTAGACTGTACACGAGATTGACCAAAAGGTTCCTCATAACTTCAGAAACAAATAAATAAAACACAGTTATTGCGTGCAAGGCTTCGGCCCTCACAGAAGTTCCTTTCTGCTTAGTTCTGTTTTGCTTGCTTACAGAGATCTTGACTATACGCAGTTCATAGGTCGTTTAAAACCTGCAATTTCAAACACAAAACATAAACCTAATCATGAATTTAATCAATTCAAACTTGATTATATTCCAATGGATAGGTATTTTCCATGGCTGTCACAACCCTTAAAACAAAACAGAGAACAAACTATATGAAAATCCATGAAAAGATCGTTATTTTGAAAATAATAGACACAAAAGAATTGGCCTAGCTTACTGATCAAATCTCCTCAAATGCATGGAATGAATGAAAAGGGAATGCTTCAAGTACCAGAGTTCCTTTTCTGCATATACTGATGCGCAACAAATGATCTTGCACATATACAAACTAGGTTGTTATTTCACTTTCAAGTAATAGTTAAGTACTCCAATTCTCCACTATTCCCAGAAAGCTGAAAAACTTGTGTGAATTACGTTGGCTGCACGCACAATATATATTTAAAGATGTTTAAAGTCGGCCATTCCAGCCTTATCAGCTAATGTCGATTAAGTTCATACCGCCTGCCTGGACGTGTCACAATCGAGAATCTTCGGTTGTGGTAAACTCCAACCAATAAACTACAATCGATTAAAAAGCATTGTGTTTGCGTATCAACAAAGCATCACATGGACTGTTGTATGGTTACAAAAAATCAAAATATTAATGTAGGGTTGAATGGTTGTAAAATATCAAAATATTAATATTAATGTAATTTAAAAATTATATATATATATATATATATATATATATAAAATATGTGGTAAACATGTTAAAGGTTTAAAATTCAATGTAGAGGGTATAATTTTTTATTTTATTTTTATTTTTAATTATTTAAATTAATTTAATTAATTATTAATTATATAAAGAAGTATTAAAATCTAATTCAATTTACTGTTTATTTAACTTTAATTAATAAAAGCAATATTATTTAAGATTACACAATAAAGTAGAGGATAGATCATCCCTAAGATGTAGAAGAGTTGGTCAGTTGGTGGTGGGGTATGGTTAAGACGTTTGAATTGTCCTCATTTCTAATCCCGTTGAATACTAAAATATCCAACCATGTTAAGGGTTGGTGCAGTCGAGGTCGCACCCACTGATTGATTGTGATTGTGATATTCTTAGCCAATTGTGATTTCTACTGAAGAGAGTTCCATCACTTTGCCAACAAAGAAAAGAAAAAAAGGTTAAAGATATATCTAATGTATTCAAAACTTTATTCTTAGCCAATGGTGATTTTTACTAAAGAGAGTTCCACCACTTTGCCAACAAAGAAAAAAAAAGTTAAAAATATATCTAATGTATTCAAAACTTTCATCAAAGCCACAAAAATCTAAACATAATATTAATTATAAATTAGTTATTAATTTACTTATAAATATGTTGAATAATTAATTTTAACAACTATAGGTTACATAGTTACAATTAATATGTATAACTTACATAAAATTATGTATAACTTATATAAACTTACTAGAAAATAAGAACAAATAAATATATTAATTATGATCAGTCATATTAATTTAAATAATTAAAATTTAATATCCTTTAATATTATTAAAATAAAATAAAAAATTACTAAATTAAGGAAAAAATCATACCAAAACAAATCAGTTATCCTAATTATGAATATCTCATTAAAACTATAAATATGATATTGAATTTAATAAATTATAACTTACATAAAAAAATCTCCCAGAATATTGTTTACCTTTATTGAAGGGCGCGGATCGATTAATTCGTCCTTATACAAGGTGATTCCTTTCTGTACTAAAGTATGAGCACGGTTTTTTTTTAATTAAATGAAATTATAACTAAACTAATTTTGTTGCATGCAATTGGACGCTGTCTACCTTGAAATATGGCTCTGTGGGTTTGCCGGCCACAAGCATCATCGTGATTCGTGTTTGGCTTGCATTAGTGTGCTACAGTGGGTTTGGCGTCATCGTCCTACTACGAAGACGTGGCATTTGGCATGGCATGGCAGAGAGGTCGGCGAGGATGGGGTTTCTATCCATACTTTTGGTCTATTTGTTGTGGCCAATTCTATTGCTCGCCCTATGCATGTGTTTAGGGTGAGATGGATGGTTAAGAGCATAATTTGAGTATGTTTGTTGTGGAACAAGAGTGGCCACTTCGCTTTTCTTGTCGAAGGTTTTTGGGTTATGGTTGCTCAATGGATATTGGCTCTCCTATATTCAATTGTTGGGTTTGTTGGCTATGTGTGAGAGTTGAGCTCCGTGGAATAACTTGAGCTTCGAATGTTTCAAGTGAGAGTTGAGCTCGCTAGAATAGCTAGAGCTTGGAATGTTTCAAGAATCATTATTAAACATAGTGTTTGGTGGATTTTGGGTCATGTCATTTTGTTGTTTGGAAGTTGAATATGGCAATGCAGTCTATATAACTCGACAACAATGATGATAAGTGAGCGTCATTATCCTACAAGGTTCTTGATGTGTTTGGCTAGAATTAATGTGTAAATATGCCTATCTTTTAATATGAGTACATGTTGATTAATATGAGGCTCGAGGTGTAAAATTAATGGAGTTAATGTAGTGTTCAGTTGGGTTTAGTTTGCGTTAATGTTGTCTTATGGTTTGGCTCACGCCAATGTTGTCTAGTGGGTTTGGCATCATCCTCCTGTTGTGGAGAGGTGTAGACATGGCATTTAGCAAGGCAAAGATGTGTCATTTAGCTCCTCTTTATGTGTTGTGTGCTTTTTTGTATGCACATTGCATTTAACTCTACTTTATAAGTTTGTACATCGCAATTAACTTGGAATTTCACTTGGCATTTGATGTGGGTTTTCGCTTTGCACTTTTCCTCTATTTTCTCTAGTTGAGCTCGACCTATGGAGTGTTTGGTGGTGAAGTTGAGTGATTTGTCCATGCTTTGAGTCGGTTTGTTGTGGAATGGAAGTGTGCCCGATTCAATTTTCTTCTCAAAGGATTTTGAGCTCTACTTGTCCATTTGATTCTGGCTCTCCTTTATTGGTTTGTTGGATTGTTTTGCTCGTAAATGAGGTTTGAGGCTTGAGATCAGTGGCATAACTAGAGCTCCAACTATTCTTACAACCAGCATTAAAGAAAGCATTTGGTGGATTACTGTTCATGGTATATTGTTGCATGGAAGCTGTGAATGCACTACAATCTACATAACCTAGTGACAATGGTGACAAGTGTTGAAATATTGTAACTTCAAAGGATATTCTAAATGTATTTTACTAATGTACCCCAACAGAGATGTTATTATTCCTCCATCAGGATGTTACTATTGTAATTGATCATCATAGATTCATGAGGTAAATCCTCCATTGTAAGTTGGGTCAATAGTACCCCAATGAATAAAATAAAATATTGTTTTGAGTCTTCCTAGGTGAAACTAGCCCAGACACTGTAGTGGGGCCGACTTGATTAGGGTAAAAGTGAGTTGACTTAATGTGTATAAATAGAGGAGTTGTGTTTCTCATTAGAACACAGACTCACTCACTTGAGTAGCGCATAGGAGAGAGAGAGAGAGACATATCAGTAAGGAGGAGAACACCTATTTTGGGGTTTTATCTTATACATCTTATACAGAGGAAGTTTTGCTGGGTTTTCTTCCTCTTGAGGGTTTTCGAGGATAAATGTTGTGTCTATCTTGTGATTTTGTTTATTTCAGTGATTCTGCATATGCTACTATTGTGAATTTGGATTAAACACTAATGATATCTAGTCTAGCATATGAAATATTATCATGGTATCATAGCTAGCCTGAATATGACAACTTTCACAAGGTGAAACTCTCTCTCCTCTCCCTCTAGTAGAAATTAGGGTTTCTGTAAAGTTTGGAATTTGGAAGATCTACTTGCATAGAAATTTGCACCTCCCTAGAGCGCATATATTGAGCCCGGGATCAAAGTTTTTGGGTGGTTGAATATTTAGGAAAAAAAACCCTAAAGTTGGCTCTGATCCAAAAAACTACACACAACCATAACCAAAAATTATGCAGAAATTGGAAACTCACAAGTAAGATTTGAAGAGTGAAGATTTGGGATCTCTAGAAACAAAGTGGGCCAACCAACTCTCCTCAGTAAAGCACATCTCTTGGTAAGGTCAGCTTTTCATTTAGAGAAATTTCAATTTTTAGTGACCTCCTCGTTAGGATGGCCCCAAGCACTAAGCTTGAGGAAAAGATGGAAGGCATAGAAAACTTCGTAGCATGGAAGTATAGGATTGGTCTCATTGTGAAAGAGAATGGCCTTGAGAAGTACATCAAGGATGAAGTTGCAAAACCAAAAGAAGATGAAGCTAAGGAGAAGCATGAACAAGACCTAATCAGGGAAATGAGGATCATTGATGATTCTATCAAAGATCACGTGATCCCTCAAGTCTCATATAAAAATACACCAAAGAAATGTATGATATACTTTCCATAATGTATGAGGGAAGGAACATCAACAAAAAGATGAATTTGAGATCTCAACTGAAGGGCACCAAGATGAGTAAAAGAGAATCAATTCAAGACTACTTCACAAGGGTCTCCTAATTCAGGGAACAACTAAGTGTTATTGGAGACACCCTTGATGAGGATGAACTAGTTGTGAATGCTCTCAATGGTCTCACTAGACCTTGGGATTCATTCATACATACTCTGTGTTCCAGAAAAGAGAGTATGAAGTTTGACATAGTATGGGAAGGTTGCATTCAAGAAGAAGCTAGAGCAGCTAACAAAGAAGCTCTACTTAGAGAATATGATTAGACTCTAGCCATCCATACTAAAGGAAGAAAATAATCAAACTTCAAGAAGGGTAGTCATAAACATTCAAAGAAGAAGTTTCAAAATAAAAGAGTAAACAATCAGAAGAAATATTACTCAAAGTATTAATGCTATAACTGTCATAAGATAGGACATCTTGCTAGAGAGTGTCCATCACCAAACAAGAACAGAAACAAAAGACATCATGGCCATCTAGACGAATATGAGGATGAAGAAGAAGAAAGACCTCGGAAGAGACTACCTAGAGAAGATGTAGAAGAATATGTACTATTCTCTGCACTCTCTGCGTTTGTGACACCTAGAGAAGATACATGGCTTATTGATAGTGTTTCCTCAAAGTAGATGATATGAAATAAGCAAACTCTGTCAAGAATTGAAGAAAAGAGCTCTCCTTAGAAAGTATCATTAGGAGATGACTATCATTATCCAATCAAAGTTATTGGTGAATCAAGATACAAGATTTACTCTGGGACTTCCATGAAGATAAAGGAAGTACTGTATGTACCAGGTTTGGAAAATAACCTTCTTTCCATCTCAGCTCTAGATAAGAAAGAATATAGAGTTGTTTTTATAGATGGAAATTACTCATGTGGTCAAAGGAAAGACACTTGAATATGTTGTGGTCATTGGTGAAGAAGAAGGAGGACTCTACAAACTCAAATGACATCCAGAGACAGCCCTTGTCCATGAGACTACTAGCTCAAGTGAACAATGGCATAGGAGGCTTGCTCACATCAACTACAAAGCACTACCCTATGTGAGCAAGGTGGTAACAGGGTTACCAGATCTGAAGATTGATCATGAGGGAACTTTCAAAGGATGTGCAAGAGGAAATAACATCAATAATCTCTTTTCAAAAAGTGAAACAAAGACTAAAGGTATGTTGGAATTAATTAATTCTATTGTATGTGGTCCTATTCCCTCCATATCATTAAGTGGATATGAATATTACGTCACATTTATTGATGACTATTGAAGAAAGACATGGATATAGTTCTTGAAGAACAATAGTGAAGTGTTCAGGAAATTCAAGGAATTCAAAGCCTTGATAGAGAACCATTCAGAAAGAAGAATCAACACACTGAGATCAGATAATGGTGAAGAATATACTTCAAAATAATTTGAAGCATTTTGCAAGGAGGTTGGAATCAAGAGGGAACTAACCACTCCCTATAATCCTCAACCGAATGGTGTTGTGGAAAGAAAGAATAGAACCATTATGGAGCAGTGAAGACAGTGATTCCTGACGAAGACCTCCCTATGCACCCATGGGATGAAGTAGCAAGAAGAGACGTATATGTGTAGAATATATTATCTCATAGTGCTCTTGGATTCAAGACTCATGAAGAGATGTATACAAGAAAGAAACCTGAAAGAATCCATCTCAAGATATTTGGTTGTCGAGAATATGTACATATTCTGAAAGAGAAGAGAACCAAGTTGGATCCTTGTGGAAAGAATGGAATATTTGTTGGATACTGTGAAGTCTCTAAAGCCTTCAGGATATACATTTTAGGATTCCATCATATCAAGATTAGTAGGGATGTAACATTTGATGAAGAGACAACTCTTAAGAAATCAAGAAGGTGTCAACTTGAATAAGAGCATGAAGAGGATGTACCTCCCATAATGGTATAAGTTGAACCCTCTCCTGAAATAGTAGCATCTGAAGATCATGATATCATAGAACCTCAAGAACTCCCTACTATGGATATATATCGAAAGAGAAAACCTGCTTGGATAAGAGAAATAATACAAGAAGAAGAGAGATATGGAGCTTCATAAGAACAAGCAAAATATCAAAGCCATGTTCTAGTTATGTTGCTTTGATGTGTGACCTTGTAGATGAAGAACCCACCAGCTATGAGGAAGCTAAATAGAAGAAAGAGTGGGTGGAAGAAATGATGGAAGAATACTAGTCAATAATGAAGAATGTTGTTTGGGATATAGTACCCAAACCAGAAAACAAGAGTGTGGTATCTTCGAAATGGATCTACAAGATAAAACATGCTACTAATGGAAGTATTGAAAAGTAAGAGACGAGATTTGTGGCTAGAAGATTCTCTTAGAAAGATGGGATTGATTATGAATATGCTTTTGCTCCAGTATCAAGGTACACTTCCATCAAAACCATCATGGCACTTGCTTCCTTGATGAAGTGGGATATACACCAGATGGATGTAAAGACAACCTTCGTGAATAGTATGTTGGAGGAAGAGGTTTATATCGAACAACTACAAGGATTTGAAGCAGAAGACATGGTGACTCGTGTATGTAAGTTGAAAAAGGATTTGTATGGACTGAAGCAAGCTGCTAGAGCTTGGTATGGTAAAATAGATAGCTTCTTGAAAATATTGGGCTTTACCAAGAGTAAAGTTGATCCTAACCTTTACATGAATATTATGAGTGATGAACCTGTCATACTATTACTGTATGTAGATGATATATTTCTAACTGGAAAATGGAAACATATCACAGAGAGCAAGAATAATCTAGCTGAAGAATTCGAGATGAAATATATTGGATTAATGCATTATTTCCTCAACATGGAGTGCGGCAAAGCCTAGAAGGAATCTTTCTGAACTAGGGAAAGTATGTAGTAGAAATATTGAAAAGATTTGATATGTTGGATTTTAAAGCCATGGCCACACCCATGGACACCAACCTAGAATCATTAGAGTTAGTGGATATGACTCAATATAGACAGATCATTGGGTCATTGATGTATCAGACGAATAAAAGGCCAAATATATGCTTTGTTGTGAACACCTTAAGTCATTATCTAGTTAAACCTAGACAAGTTCATGTGATAGCTACAAAGCATGTGATGAGGTACATATAAGGTATGATAGATTTAGGACTTTATTATGGTAGAGATCATGACTACAAATTGTATGGTTATATGGATTCAGATTGGGTAAGATGTGTCACAGAGAGAAAGAGCACCTTAGGTGGATGTTATTGTATGGGATTCACCATGATATCAAGGTTTAGTAAGAAATAATCCAATGTTTTCTCTCTATATAGCTGAAGCAGAGTACATAGCAGCTTGCTCTACTAGTTGTGAAGTGATATGGCTTCAAAAACTAATGTTAAGACTATTTGACATGGAGTTGGATACATTAGTGATTCTTTGTGAAAGCCAGAGTTGCATAAATATGACAGAGAATCACGTGTTCCATGATGAATAAAAGCAAATAGAAATCCAATATTTTTACATAAGGGATATGGTACAAAAGGGAGCTATAACAATCAAGTGTGTGAGTACCGATGA
>LPNX010411601.1:7325-25755 GCA_001517045.1 Pseudotsuga menziesii
TTTTACCCTTGCTTCGGAGTTTATGAGTCAGTTTTGGAACTAGCGTTTTTTCCTCTGGTCAGGTGTTCCTGCCGTTGGTAGTTTGTCATCTAAGTCTGATTTTGCATTCTTACGGTGTGAGGTAGCAGTGGGTTTGACAGCATTTACGATGGGGGTTTTTGTTTTTCATCCTGTGGTGAGCCGTTATGGAGTTTTCAACCCATTCCGAATGTTTAGGAGTTTGGTGCAGACAGGAATTACGCTGTATACACCGTCTTTTGTGGGGTTGTCTATGGCCATCCGGGGGAAAATTCCAAATATTGTTCCATCATGGGCATTCATCCTATTTTGCTGGGACGCTAGGGGTTTTAATTTTTTGTCAGACTGGTTTTTTCCGCGTAGTGCCGAGACGAGCCTCATTGATGGGATTTTTGTTTGAACAAGGATTTAGAATGCATTCCACTGTTAATTGATGCATTTGCTACCAGATTAATTTTAGTTGGAGACCAACTTAGCATTTTTGGACCTAGCTTGCAGAAGATTTTGCTTGTTATTCTCGATTTCGCATTTATCTCAGCTGTTGAGAATATGGAAGAGGTAAAGGTTGGTATACAGTTTTTCTCTAGTCTTAGAATATTGAATGAAAGATCCAATAGCCTAAAATCATGTTTGGTTTATGATAGGGCAACTTCCTCAAAGGAGATATGTCAAAAAGACAGAAAAATAAGGCTCCTGTTACTAAGGGGGAACCTGATGTGGAGATAATTACGAAGGTCAAATATATTTATGAAGATACTAGAGCTACCATAGGGGTAGAGCCTGACTACAAGTGGGGCGAGATATATCGACTGATTTCAAACCAAGAAGTGCCTGATCCAGGGTTTGAAGAACTAACCATATACGCAAACATTGAGAAATCTGCCCTGATGAAGATAGCTACTAGACCTGAACTGTTCCCATGTGCCAAAGTGATCGGATAGATTCTACCTAGGGTAGATGTGATAACTATGATTCTACCAATACTGCCAAACAGGGCTATGCTGCTTACAGTCCTGGTTATGTCTCATTAGCATATCACTTACCTCCAGCCCAGGTTTACCTAACTGAAGATTGGTTGAAAGAAATAAACTTGGACCTGGTTGAAATAGTGAAGAGAATGATGATACATGGGAAGGATTTCAAACTAGGCCATCAGGAAAGTATGACACAGCCACTCTCAGAACCCCTTATAGTTGCATAACATTAATGTTGAACAGAGTTTTTGGGGGAGCCCATGGTAAGAGTTTCAAGTTGGGTTGGGTCCCCATTATTATCTATGTGGCCACCCATGGGACTGTATTCAATTGGGCGAACATTGTGTCCAACAATCTCTTAGCTTGCATTTCTTCAGCTCTAGGAGGGGTGTCTTAGAAGAAGTCTGAGTTCTATATGAGCTCCATATTAATAGACTGTATACTATGCACCCAGCCATTTCCAGCCCTAAGGTGCATGTGGGATAGGGATAGAGCCCCTGTGTACACAGCCTACAAGCTGTTGTGGGAACACAAATATTACAGCCCTTATAAATAAATTTGTGAACATTTTATTATGCCTTTGTATACTTTGATCTTCCTAATAAAATGAAATTGTATGTCTGAGAATGTATTTATAGTCATCGAGGAGCATGCAAATTATTATTTGACTAAAGAGGGGATGTACATTAGGATGTATGGTTGCTCTAGGGAACATTCTTTGCTCTCCAAGTATGCCACTGATTATGTGGTGCACAAAGAAGCAGTCAGGCAAGTTTACCTAGATGGTGTAGGAAGCTTCTTGTTTGAACACAAGAAGGCATCCTATCCTGCCATACCTTTTGGGCTGGGAAGCTACAAATTTTCAAAGGTTAAGATAACTACTGAGTTTGTACAAGAATTGGAGCACTTTCACTTTGGGGAGATGAAATTCCACATAAATGATTCCCAAAAGAAAGTTGCAGAACATTGCAAGGAGGCAAATGTTCACTTTGAAAATACAAACTAATGGGACAAATACGAAGAAATATCAACAATGCAAGGAACATGACTGCATTGAAGAGAAGATTCAAGCAGAATATCACCACTAAAGGTGGTAAGGGCTAGACTGAACAGAAGAAGGCTGAAGAAGAGGAGGCCAGGAAAAGAGAAGAGGATGCTAGGAGGCTAGCACAGGAGACTGATAGTTGGCTCAAGAGTGAAGAAGAAGAAAGAAAGAAAGCTGAACAAGAAGAAGTAAAGAATGCAGAGGAAGCTACAAATAAGGAAGAAAGAAGATGAAGAGATGAAGAATAAACAAAAGGAAGCTGAAGGTCTGAGGCTGACAGTATCTACAATAGACCAACAAACTTCTGACCCAGCAGACATTCAAGAAGTATAGGATCAGACAGATCAAGGGTAGGGACAAGATTGTCCTGACTCTCAGGAGCCTCCTGCAACTTCTGGAAGCAATATAGGGAAATTTTTTTTTTCTAAATTTAATCTAATACCTTTTGTGTAGAAGAAAGGAGAAGAAATCCCAGATTTTAGCACCATTTTTTATGACAAAGAAAAGAAGAGGATCGTAAAAAGGATTGCAAAGAAGGTTGAAATAGGTGGACAATCAGGGATGATGATCACTGATAAAACCTTGGTGCATGGGATGGATAAAGATCCAAGACAGACCGCCAGAGCTGGAGTGGAAATAATCCATGCCACTGAAGACAATGTGGATCAACTAATGAAATACCTTGAGCAATCAAGGAAAAATGCAGTGTAATTAAAGGACACCCTAATAAAGGAGAGGGATGAAGGAAACAAATTAAAGAGAAAATTTGAAAACATGAAAAATGAAGTGAAGACTTCAAAAGCGGAACTTCAGTCTCTTCAAGAAAACAAGATGACTATGTAAGTTTCCATGGAGAGGACAGGAACGGATGCTCAAAATAATCTAGTAGAATTGCAGAGGTTACAAGAGTATCAAGTGCTGAAGACAGAAAAGGATGATCTCAGAATAGTATATGAAAATATTAGTGCAGAAAAGAATAGCTGTGGAGAAAAGTTGTGGAGTTGGAGGCACAAAAGGTCATCATGGAGGAGAAAGAAAAGCAATTCCAGATGCAGGCAGTAGATTTTGAAGGACAAATTGTTTCATTAACAACATCATTGAAGGAGGTCGGTGAATAGCAAATTGATATTCAAACTCTTAAAGAGCATGTCCTAGCCCAAAGAAGAAGAATGCACCAACTGTAGGTGTCCATTGAAGAGGAAAGATGCAAAATCTTGCAGGTAGATAATAGATTGGAGGAAATTTTAGAGACTACCTCGTATTTTGTAGATAGATCTTAGGACATTTTGGAAGTCCTGACTGGAAGGATAGGAAGGATGGAAGCCAATGAAGAAATTCCTGTAGATTTACCGGCAAAAGATCAACAAAGCTTAAAGGAGGACTATGATTTGTTAGAGTTTGCAATAAATACAACAGAAGAGTTCAAGAAGGCTGTGAAGAAAATAAGAGGAGCTTGTGCTGAATATTGCAGAAGGGTGCTGATCACCTACAACAAATGCCAAGTTGCTGCTGAACAAATATTAGATGCATTACTAGAGCATGAGTTGTTCAGAGGAATGCTACAGAGCAGATATCAGGAGGTTGAGTAGAGGATTCAGTAATTCAAGGTCCTGGATGAGCAGATCTTGAAGAATTAAATAGTTCATTCAGCAGTTAGTGTCCAGTTACTTGAGGATCAGTTACGCTTAAGCTCAGCAAGAATTGAAGTGGTTAAAAATCAGGCTACAAATTTTGAGATCAACATTCGTTTTTTGGAGCCTTCAGAATTTGAGAGCATAGCAGCGGAAGCCCAAGCATGGAAAAAGTTCTTAAATGATCAAGTGGGGCCCTCCACTTAAAAGTGCTTTATTAGTTTTGTTTTAAATGTAATATATTGTAAAATGTATGAGGACTCACTATAGGACAAATTTTGGGAGTTGAAACGTTGGGGAAGCCCAAGAGTCATTTGGGGCAGCCCAAAAGTTTTGCCTTTTGTATAAGTATAGGAGAGTTAGATAGAAAGAGGGACTTTTTCCCAGTTAGATTTGTGAGAATACATTGTAAGAAGAACTATTTCCTTTTGCAATAGATAATTACAATTTTTCCTATTGGAGAAAGCTTTGTGGAATGTTCAAATGCTGTGCTATGGATTTGTTGAAGGGGAACTATTTCATTTTCAGCTGTTGTGCATTAACTGTGAGATCATTCTAACTTGTTGAACCTATGTTCTTGTATGAATGTTTTCTGGTTTATTTTATGAAAATTTCCACTATGAGTAATGAATGTTGTTCATAAACAATTGGCTATCTAGTTGTCCAAATATCTTTAAATGTTCATGTGTTTTCAAAGAAGTATTAGCTATGTGTGATTTTTCATAATGCATGTACAAAATAGATTACTCATTAATGAATGATAATCTTGCTCCCTAGGGATAGGTTAGGTAGTTACTTTTAATTTCTTGATGTGTGTGATTTAGATGTGAGAGAGTTTAAGACGAGAGGTAAGAACCTATGCATCACATTGTGACCACTCCTCTTATTCTTTATCAATCTGCATTTTTAGATAGGCAGTTGCATATCATACTTAAAACTAAAAAACACCAAAATATACACGGTGGACCGGGCTGCAACCGGTAAAACCTTTTATTTTTGTTACTTGACCTACGGTAGCCGGACCGTAAACCAAAGGGATTCCCCATACCAAATAGTCATGGGCTAGTTGGAACATTGACTGGGGAGAATCCCTTGCTATTGTTGCCTATAATTTTTGGACCTAGCTTGCAGAATCTTTTACTTGTTATTGTTGATTTCGCATTTAGCTTAGCTGTTGAGAATATGGAAGAGGTAAAGGTTGGTATAAAAATTTTATTCATTCTTAGAATATTGAATGAAAGCTCCAATAGCCTAAAATCATGTTTGGTTTATGACAGGGCAACTTCCTCAAAGGAGATATGTTGAAAAGACAGAAAAAGAAGGCTCCTGTTGCTGAGGGGGAACCTGATGTGGAGATCATTACGAAGGTCGAATATATTTATGAATATACTAGAGCTATCACAGGGGTATAGCCTGACTACAAGTGGGGTGAGATATATCGACTGAATTCAAACCAAGAAGTTCCTGATGCAGGGTTTGAAGAACTAACCATATGCGCATATATTGAGAAATATGCCCTGATGAAGGTAGCTACTAGACCTGAACTGTTCCCATGCTCCGAAGTGATCGGATGGACTCTGCCTAGGGCATATGTGACAACTATGATTCTAGCCAATACTTCCAAATAGGGTTATGATACTTACAGTTCTGGTTATGGCTCATTAGCATATCACTTACCTCCAGCCCAAGTTTACCTAACTGAATATTGGTTGAAAGAAATAAACTTGGACCTGGTTGAAACAGTGAAGATGATGATGATACCTTGGAAGAACTTTCAAACCAGGACATCAGGAGAGTATGACACAGCCACTCTAAGAATCCCTTAAAGGTTTATATCATTAATGTTGAACAGAGTTTTTGGGAGAGCCCATGGTAATAGTTTCAAGTTGGGTTGGGTCCCCATTATTTTCTATGTGGCTAGCCAGGGGACTGTATTCAACTAGGCGAACATTGTGTCCAACAGTCTCTTAGCTTGCATTTCTTCAGCTCTGGGAGGGGTGTCTCAGAAGAAGTCTAAGTTCTATATGAGATCCATATGAATAGACTGTATACCATGCACCCAACCATTTCCATCCCTAAGGTGCATGTGGGATAGGGACAAAACCCCTGTGTACGCAGCCTACAAGCTGTTGTGGGCACACAATTATTACAGCCATTATAAAGAAATTTGTGAACATTTTATTATGCCTTTGTATACTTTCATCTTCCTACATAGTATGGTGGTGTGAAGCTACGATGGCTTAGTAGGTACGTTCACATTCTAGTTTAGCAACATTATTATGTATGTTCATATTTGTGTACAATGTGTACTCCTCATCATGTCTTGTCTTGTGTTGCAGGTTACAGGGTATGAAGAAATCATGGTCATGGGTCGCTCGATATCAACTCCATACCCATTTCGGTAAGCCCTACTTGTATAAGTTAAAACTTTCCCCTCTCTCACATGGTTGTTGTGACAAAGATTGAACTTGTCGTGGGTTTGAATGTTTGGCTTTGGTTTTTAATGGCTGTGTTCTGGGATAGGAACTGTCTATGTAAAGAACTGTAAGGCATCATATATGCATGAATACTTGGGGTTTTGTTGGGGTTTAGAGCCTTCGAGCTGGAACTAAATGTGTTCAGGTTTTTTGTTTTAAGGTTATTCTATGTAGTGATATGGTTTGGTAAACTTGAAAGGCTCTGTGTTATTGCAAATGTGTAAATATGTTTTGTGTAGTGGCGGCAGCACCATTGCTTGAAATGGTGCAAGGCCGAGTTTAAACGATTGTGCAAAATATTAATGGTTTTGATAATGATTTTGTTTATATATATACATCATTTGCATACTCTTTTGATTTCGTGGTTATAATGTTATTAATGGACTGTGTGGATTCACAATTCTGGTTAAAGTTCTTATATGAATTTGTTACTGTGTTGTTTGGCCTTTGGTTACATGTCATAGATGGCGATGGAATTCCTACCATGTATGGTTGTGACTGTTTGTTTCTTAAGTGACATATCGATTTATGTTTTGATTCTTGGTAAATGAATGCTCTGTGTATAAGAGTCATGATTGTGGAAGGTAACCCTTCCCTCGGTTTCATTGCTATTCGCATCGAGTTGACAGGATTGGAGATAAAATGGTTTATGACAATGTTTAAATGCTTTGTTTTATGTAAATGCTAGGGTGATGAATTAGTGACAGCATGTACTTTTAATTAGGGGCTTTGACCTATGTGTAGTGATTTATGTGAATTGGCTTTACGGCCTGTGTGCTCTGTTTGGTTGATAGTTGAAATGATACAGTGTTTAATGGAATCAAAACGAATACTATAGGATTCGATAGGATGAATTGTGATAAAAACGACTCCATAGGAATTGATCTCGGGTCGCTATGTTTATAAGTGTATGGGTTTGTTTCGGGCATAATGCCTACAGGAATTGATCCTGCGACCTATGTGTATTTATGCTACATTTTTATAAGAGTGTTGTGCATAATGATGGGTTTAATTTTATTATGAATGTAACAAATGTATGTTGATTTTTGTTTATTTTACACATAAACTTCAGACCATTAGATGGCCTCGTTAATTTGTCTGTGCATTCGATTTATGGCTTTATTTAGTTAATGGGGAAAATGATAATGTTTATTCATGGGTATTGATAAAATATCTACAAACCCTGATAGGTGTTCGATGGTTTCTATTTTAGATTTGTTACTTGGGTTTGATGGTTATTCTCAAGTATAAAATAATGTGATTATAATTTTATTTAATGAGATTATAGCTTCAGATCGTTAGAGTTCTTGATATTTTAATGGTTATTTGATTTTAATTATGCTTATGCTATATAATGGAAATGATTTGTTTCTTAGGTTATGACTTGCAATAGTTTAATTAACTATATTTTATATTTATGTTTTGTTTATAGCTCAACCTGAATTAGTCTTTTTACTACTGAATATAGTTATGCTGGAAATATGTAATATGCCAATAGAATCTATAGGTAAAATAATCATATAAACTCTGTCTAGAGAAACTCCTAGGTTTTTGGAAAAACAAAGTTTTAAGCTAGGAAAATAAATGCAGAACTAAGCATAGAAGAAAATAAGCCCTAAATAATTCTAGGATAGGAAATAAATTTCAGACACAGTGTTTATAATTAAAAACAAGAACTCTTAAAAAATCTGTACAAACATAGGGTTGATAAATAAAACGAAAACCCTTGAATATTCTAACAGGAAAAAAATACAAACATAGGGTTAGGAATATACATAAACCTTTAACTATTCTAACATGATATAATTTTAGACATAGGGTTATAAATATAACTTAAACACTTGAATATTCTAATAGAAATTATACTGGATAATGGAACAAAAAATCAAACACTTGAATATTCTAATAGAAATTATACTGGATAATGGAACAAAAAATCAAGAGCCTCATACCTACAAGGTAAAGCTATTCCAATGGATGAAAACCTGCACACTCAATTACCCATCATTAAAAAATCACAGGCGGATCTGACCTCTGTATAGATAACCGAATCACTTGGGAACTACCATGTTCCACCCAACCATGACCCCTAACCGTTCCTGGTTTTAGTTCGGATCCCCCAAGCTGGTTCCAACATGCAAGTAGCTTAGAGCTCCTATGGTAAGGATTCCCTAACTGGGATATCAGGTCTGAATCAGCTCTCCTTTTTCCTTTTAGGAAAATGTTCTCCAAGGACTCTCTTCAGAATAATCAGGAAGAATAATGGTTCCAAAAATATGGAAGAGATCCTCAGGCCTCTCTTTGACTTCGGTTTTTATAGACACACTTTTCATTCAAAGGGGCAGTTAAATCAAGAATCATTTGATTTCTTGATTTAACCCTTTTATTTAATTTAGGTACTTTTAATATTTAACTTAGGAACTTTTAACTAGTTCCTATTTGGACTTTTGTAGGTATTATACTATTTAATTATTTTTAAGAAATAACATTAATAAATGGAGCCTCTCTTTCTTTCTCATACTTGTAATATTATTACTATATTTACTCTTATACATACCATGTATAAAATATATACTTATATATATTATCTATTAAAATTTGACTTTAGGTATCATATGACATGATCCCTAAACTTATGACACTTTCTTCATTAAGGCCCTTAGGTAGGTGGTTAGGTCTATTAGGCTAGGCAACTCTAAAAAACCTTGCATGTTCAACTCCCTCGTATAACATGGTAGTTCTTTAGTACTTGATGAGATACACAAATTCAATATTTCATTTAATCACTTGTAAATAAGTCAGATGAGATCAATATTTTACTCGAGTGATTTTCACTGGAAATCATTAATTCTTTTCAGTAACTCCTAGCGCTTATCGTACTCAATGCTAAAAGCAAGGAGTTAAAAACTTAGTGTAATTCTAGAGCTCCTTTCTCAACACTAAGGCTAGGATCTACTTGTAGGATACACCTAGGGATACAATGGTCAAAGATCTAGTGTTCCATATCTTGTGCTCAACATCAACTTGGAAAGCTCCAGGGCTTATGCCCAACACTTCCAATTTATCTTTTCATGTGCTCTAGAGCTTACTGCTCAACACAAAGGCTTTCATATCTCATGTTTTTCAAAGCTTCTCTCTCAACAAAAAATAAAGAATCATGTGATCGAGAGCTTGTCACTCAACAAAAAATATCTCATCAATCATGTGCTTCAGGGTCCACGCCCAACACATAAAATCATACATAAAACATATGTAACTGGATTACACCCAATATATCAAACAAATCATCATGTTCATATGCAGTGGGCTCTTTGACCCAGTATATCAAAATAAAACATCAAGGTAACATCATAATCAATGGGGCTCATGCCCATAAGTGTTAAGTCCAAAATTTGGGATATTACAATACTTCCCATAGGGAAGCATTCTTTCTTACGTCCCAAAGACAATGATGTTTATTTAAAAGAACTAAAGGAAGGAATAACATCATATATAAAAATGTGAAAAGATACTACTGGCAATGAGAATTCACCAAGTGTTACAAAGGAATGGAATACAAAACTAGATTATTGGAAAAGAGTTCTTGATGCATTAGATGGAATCTACAATGACCATACACCCTTGGATGAAAGTGATTCTTCTTTTGATGATTTTTGGCCCAAGATGAGGAAAAATGTTAACGTTGATGGTAATGCACTCCATGCAATATCAAGTAATATGGATGGGGGTTTTTATAATGTGACAGATGAACCGGTATATGTTGGACCCAAGTGAAACAAGCCAAAGCCAACATTTGATCCTAGAATTGATTTTGAGAAAGAAAAGATGTTGCTTCTTAGATAAGGAAATGAGGATGAAGGAGAGATTATTTGGATGGAAAAAGCCACCTCAGATATCTTCTAGGATGATGACAACGAGACCCTTCATGTAAAGATTGATTGGTGGAATCCTAGCACAAGGAAATACAAGGGAAAATTTTTAGAACAATATTGGGTACCAAATCCTGATGATAAAGAACTTGGATCTATTCCAATTAATACCATAGTTTGGGCATTGATGCCAAAGAAAGAAGATTGCAGGAAGACCAAGGTAAATAAATGTGGTGTACAAGATCTACTTGATCTACTTGAGTGGATATAAGGAGATTAGGTGGAGATGATACATGAATGTAATTTTTCTTTTTGAGTGAATTTTAGTATACATGAAGAAACATTTTTCAAATGTTTGTAGTATAATGAATACTTTTCAAGCTACTTTTTAAGGAATTTTATATTATTTAGTACATATATGAAAATTTCACTTCAAGTTCAATGTTAATTCATGTGATGATACTTTATGCAAATTAGATAACACCATTCAAATTTTAACTTTTCAATTTTTCTTTTAGATCAACACAACATCTCACTATATCAAATGTGCACAATTATATTCTTTAATGCATGTACAAAACCCTTCCCTTATTTATTATTAGCTTTTGCTCACTCTCTTCAATACCACTTTGAGCTTTTCATTTTGTTCCCCATATGATTGGAGGAGTGTCCACTCGAACCGTAGGGACGTTTCAATACACACAATTTAATTCCATAAACTCCCTTTGCCATTATGATTAACTGTGGAAATCTTCATCCTAAAGCTATACTTGATCCGCTTGAGAAAATATAAAGAGATTAGGTGGAGATGATTCATAAATGTAAATTTTCTTTTTGAATGACTAATTAATATACTTGAAGAAATTTTTTTCAATTTTTGTAGTATATGAAATATTCTCTTCAAGCTACCTTTTGAGGAATTTTATATTATTGCTACATATATGAAAATTTTGGTTCAAATTCAATGTTAATTCATGTGATTATACGTTATGTGAATGCACCTTAAAAAATCTTATATACCTGCTTTGTGAATAAATGTAAGGCACTTGCAATAAGGTTTGAAGTGAGTTTCCGCTATTATTCGTTATTATAGTTGATATAAATTTAATTGTACTACTATGTTGCATTCACATTCATAATTATATTTTCTCGTGTAGACTTTAAAGTGGTTCCAACTTTGTACTAGTATATTAACTTATACTCAATAAATACAGTACTAACATTTAGAGCGTGAAGGTTTTATCAGTTTGTCATCATTGTGATTGATTTTTTGGATTAAACCGTGTGAATGTTTTTCATACCAACGTTTTGAGTGGACACTCCACCCATGCTTGTTACGAGAACCATGGTAAACTCATTGTGCACTGAAAATATTTCACATGACTTAATCCAAAAAATCATTCATTAAGTAGTAACATCATGTTATCTTTAATTCATGTTAGACATTATCATGAAATACAGTAAATCATAAAGACAATTTAATCCATGTGATATTTAATGCTGATCGTAATGCAACACATGCAATATAATTATTATGGATGGAGATTTTGATAATGTGACAAATGAATTGGTATATGTTGGACCCAAGTGCAACAAGATAAATGCAAGATTCAATCCTATGATTGAATTTCATAAATGAAAGATGTTTCTAGTTAGATCATGAACTGAGGATAAACGAGAGATGGTTCGGATGGAAAACACCACCTCATATATCTTCTAGAATGATGAAAGTGAGACTCTTCTTGTAAAGGTTGATTGAGGGAAGCCTAGTTCAGGGAAATACACGGTAAAACATTAGAACAATATTGGTTACCAAAAATTGATGAAACATGACTTGGATCTATTCCAGTTAATACCATAGTTTGGGCATGGATGCAAAAGCAAGAAGATTGCAGGAAGACCATGATAAATAAATGTGGTGTACAAGTTGTAATTGATTTGCTTTACTGAATATAAGGAGACTAGGTGGAGATGATTCATGAATGTAATTTTCTCTTTGAACAAGTTATTAATATACAAGAAGAAACACTTTTCAATGCTTTTTGTATATCAAATATTCTCTTCAAGCCTTTTTTTGAGGAAATTTATCTTATTTACTAATATGAAAAATTTGGTTCAACTTCTATGATAATTCATGTGATGGTACTTTATGTGAATTAGATAACACCATTCAATTTTTAACTTTTCAATTTGTTTTTTACACAAACTCAACATGTCACTATATTAAATATGCATAATCATATTCAATAATGAACGTTAAAACATGTTCTAGACTTACTCTTTGAATAAATATAAGGCACTTGCAATAAGGTTTGAAGTGAATTTTCCCTATTATTTGTTATTATAATTGATATAAATTTAATTATTCTATTATGTTGCATTCTAATTAATATCATATTTTATTCTGTTGACTTTAAAGTGGTGCAAATTTTGTATTAGTGCAATATCTTATACTCAACAAAGACAAAGTAGTAACATTTTCAGAGTGTAGGATTTCACAGTTTGTCATCATTGTGAATGATTTTCTGGATTAAGTTGTCAGTGAGTTTTTCAAACCAACATTTCAAGTGGGAACTCCACGCATGATCGTTAGGGGAACAATGTAAAATTCATTATGGTTTGAAAAGTTTTTACATAGCTTAATCTCGAAAATCAATTCATTTAATGTCAATACTACAAAAGTTAATAATAGTCACAACACAATATTAATATGTTGTTAAATAAGTTTATATTATCTAAGAAATTTCTTACACAAACTATTAATAATTCACTACTCAAATATTGGTGACTTTTGTTTTAATACGTAAATATAAATATTAATGATAATCATAGTGTAACATACCCATATGAGCAAAAAGGAAAATTTTCTTTTTGCAAAATCTATTTCCGCCTTTGGACAATCATCTTTGAAAATTTGTGAATTGTCATATACCCACTAAAACATAGGTAAGTCAATCACCTAAAATCATGAGTCAACAATATGAAAGTCATTCATTGTGATCCTTCCTAAACAAATATTGATACAATATTTAACATGTTAGGAAGGAACCTTATTAATAATTCTAGCTTTTACTCCATCTATATGAGTTGTCTAACATATATTAAATTCATTAAGATAGACAATCATCACATTAATAGATTATCTACATATCCTAAACATCGAAATAAGCCTTTGCATTTAGAGTACTCATAAGGAACCATACTACTACTTGCATCATCATTAAGAGGAGAGTGTGTAACCTCTGCAATACTACAAAGTATTCCTAAGAAAATAGCCCATACCTTCGTTACAACCACCCAACTAGTGCTACTTTCTAAACGTTTCTCTATCACATTCAGTCTTGTTGTCAATAGGTACCAACTGAGTTATTAGTTATTTATGACACATGCATTTATATAAATCCATAATCTAAGGAAAAATCATTTATGCATTTTCATCTAATATTAATCTTACTCATATTTTAGGGAATAAAAAGGAGTACACTATTTCCATCTTAGCAAGCAATTACAGTAGACTCAAATTTTACAAGGAATTTCCTTTTATTGTAACCCCATCAATCTTAAAGGACTATTCATTATCTATTTTTAACTAATGAGGGATGAGAGGTACACTTTCATTTGTTTTCAATGTCATATCTTTACCATCTTCAATCAATAATACATCAGTCGTGTTGATAACAATATCTTATTGTGACTCAAATAAACTATTATTCATAACCTTAATAGGCGTGGTCCACAAACATTTCATCATCATAGTGCTTTAATCAATATTAGTGTGTGGAATAATCATTATGATAGATTTCCTTGATTATCCTCTATACAATATTTAAATCAATTAACAAGGTCACAACATCTTAAGTACACAACACAATACAAGGGAATGAAAACATATAGACACAAAACAAGAGAGACCCCAATCTACATGGTTCACCCAATCCATGGGCTACATCCAGAAAATGGTCACATCTTGTGACATTTGTTTCATTAAAAAGGTTACAATCTGCAACAACATTGTTGCCATAAATTCTTTCAGTTCCTCTCATACACTCTCTCTTCACTGAGAGTATATCAAAACTATTCCCTACTAGGATCAAACTACGATATGAAATTATCAAATTATAACAAGTTTCTTCCTATTTCTTAACATAAATTTAAGCATCAACTAAATCAGCACTCAACAATTCAACACCTACTTGTAAGTTATGATTTTAACTTTCTTTCCAAAAGGAATTAAAGGTACTATATATAATAATTACTCTGCAAAATATTTAGTGAATCCAACAGATTATTTCTTATCGTTAACCAATCATATAGAACAGACAAAACCTAAAGCCACGGGACCACCTAGTCCGTTTTTCGAACATATAAGGTATATTCAGCTCAAAAGCAGTCTTGGATGTAACCAAAAGTAGGAAATGTTCAATGTCCACATCTTTCTAAGTACAACCCTAGATCCAAGTGCAAAACGTTGGATATAAGATTGAATGTAGGAGACATTTGAATCAGGTCCTACGCAGCTAAATGGAAACCCATTCTCTAAGCTATTTAAAATGCATACATTTTATCCAAGTGGATCCGAACCCAATGCAACCACTACAGTTGTAGGGATAAGAGGTAAAAGAGAAAAACACATCAATATTTCAGAGAATATCCAAAGGAACCATCACACTCAATCCTCTACGATCTCTCTCAAAGAAATACCAAAAAAAACCATGGGGCTGCTCGACCCATTTGTAACTCAAAATCGCTTTCAGGTGTATACATAATATTTCAATGAAAGCATCTATAGAATGCAGGAATTCCTTCCTTGATTTACACAGAGCACTGAAAAAGGTTTTTGTAACACAAACAACTACGATCTAGGCAGGCAGTGGTTAATAACTTACATACATGATTTTATGTCCAACCACCACGATCTCAATCGTACGACGCCTAACTATTTCAGTAGATTCAGATATACCAAAATACATAAACACAGAGGTAACTTTTACTCAATAACTAAAATATGAAAATTAGATCACATATGGAGACCCATTCCCAAACGGATCCAACACGTAGGTGCGTGGAAAATATACGCTTTGATATTTTAGGAAAAAACATAAAAGTCAGATCCAATTAGCAGTCCACGATGATGGGTAGTGACCCATATGTATAGTTTCATATTCACAATCAAAATAATCCAAATCCAAACTAACGGTCTAGGTAAGCATTTTTATACATACCTTTGGATTTTATTCTCTGGATTAGAAACTTTATCAACGTTTCCTGTAGAAGTAATTACCATGACTTTGCTTCTCCAAAGCATCCTGGATCTATCAACATGGAAAAATATTCATTCACAGTCAAGGGTTCCATCCCATCACCAACATTAATGCAGCATTCATGCACTCACACATAAAGGGTTCATGCCCATTGCATGCAACAATACAACAATACGTGCATTCGTTGAAGGGTCTCCCATCGCATGCCTCAACGCAAAATTCAAACATTCATAAAGAATTTATTCCCATCGCATACAACAATGCAACATTACAAGCATCCATCCATGCCACAGTATAAGCATTCATCCACACCACAATATAAGCAATTTCATCCAGGTAGATTTTACAGTCATTCATAACAAAACAACAAAAAGAGGGTTCACCCCATCGCTTGCATCCATGCAGCAATAAAGGCATCCCTCCACGCAGTAACACAAACATTCCTCCATGCATAAACTCAAGCATTCAAAACAAACAACAAAAGAGGGTTTTCCCCAGCGATATAGGCATCCCTCAACGCAGCAAAAAAAACTATTCATCCATGCAAAAATACAAATGTTCACAACAAAAGGGTTATCCCCTATCGCCCTCAACAATGCAGCATTCAAGCATTAAAAAAAAGTGGTTCACACCCCTCACATGCCGCCATGAAGCAATGCATGCATTCCCTTAAAAGGTCTCCCTCCTACAAGAATGGTAACAATTTTAAATAAGAACCCTTGGGGTTTCCCAAGAGACACATGATGGAAGAGGTTACACGTTTCTTTCCTTTTTGATAGCGCTTTTTACTTAAAGTTTCCCCACGTATACTGCAGTATCCTATGTTAAAGATATATATGTATATATCTATTTTCTTACTACATGATGTGTACATAATAATGTTATATATATACACCCATAGTAATTGGATTCAACCCCCCCATAAATCTATCTTTTCCATGTTTCTCACTTCAAGTATATAAGTTTTCTTCACGGTAAAGTATGTATATATATATATATATATATATATATATTGTTGGAATGAATAACTCCCAATTCTTATTATTTCTCCATAGAATGCCTTTATTTATACATCTACGATGACTTTTGGGATCACACATCTGAGAGTCTCTTCATATTCCTAATATTTACAATAACGTATAATCTTGACGAATTATATTCCAACAATCCCCCCCTTAATCCGAAGGGGTGTTAGTAAGTCCGAGCATGTTTCTGAATCTTTCAAACTTTTCTCGTCCAAGCGCTTTGGTGAAGATGTTTGCAACTTGATCATTTGTGGAACAATGTCGAAGATGGACTGTCTTGGCCTCTACATGATGTCGAATCAAATGATACTTTTTGTTGATGTGTTTGGTTCGATCATGGAATCTAGGATTCTTAGCCAACTTGATTGCAGAAGTATTGTCGATCAATAATGGAATGGAGTTCTCTTGTTTTTCTTGCAAATCTTCAGGTATCTTCCTGAGCCATACTATTTCTTTCATTCCTTCAGCTGCAGCCACATATTCTGCTTTTGTTGTTGAATCTACTGGAACTGACTGTTTGCATGATCTCCATGAGAGTGCTGCTGATCCAAGACTCATAGTGTATCCAGAAGTTGATACTCCTGTCTCTTTATCGCCATCAAAATCTGAGTCTGAGTACCCAATAAGTTTGAAGTCATCCACCTTAGAGTACTTGAGTCCAACGTCTTGAGTCCCATTCAAGTATCTTAGAACTTTTTTTGCTGCTGACCAATGTCCTTCACAAGGTTTATGCATGAACCTTGAAAGTATGCCAACAACATAAGAAATATCTGGTCTAGTTGTTGTAAGGTAGATAAGACTTCCTACAAGTTGTCGATACTTGGTCGCATCTTCAAATTCTTTTCCTTCGCTTGATGTGAGCTTCATTTTCTGTTCCATTGGATTAGATATAGGATTGCAATCTGTCATGCAAAATTTGTCTAGTAGTTCTCCAACATATTTTTTCTCAGATAGGAATATGTACTTAGGATGTTGAGTGACTTCAATTCCTAAGTAATAGTGGAGATGTCCCATATCTGTCATTTCAAAGATCTTTTCCAAATCTTTCTTTATGGATGCTATATAGCTCTCATTGTTCCCTATCATCAAAAGATCATCTACGTACACCACAAGATACACAACAAATCTTCCAACTTTCTTTATAAACAGTGTTGCATCATCAAGATCAAAATGTTTGAAATTTAACTTCAAAAGATGCCCAGTTAATTTTTCATACCATGCGCGAGGCGCTTGTTTTAGGCCATACAAGGATTTGACAAGCTTGCATACCTTTTGTTCTTTTCCTTTCACAACAAATCCTTCTGGATGAGACATGAAGACATTCTCTTTCAAGTCTCCATTCAAGAAAGCAGTCTTTACATCCATCTGATGAACTTTCCACCCATTCTAAGCAGCTAAAGAGAGTAAGGTACGGATGGTAGCCCATTTTGCTGTAGGAGAAAACGTTTCTTCATAGTCAATTCCTTGCTTCTGTGCATAGCCTTTTGCTACAAGCCTCGCTTTGTGCTTGTCAAGTGAGCCATCTGATCTATATTTGTTCTTGTACACCCACTTGCAGCCAATTGGTTTGGTTCCAACTAGAGGGTCAACCAGCTTCCAAGTTCCATTCTTCATGAGTGCATCATACTCATTCTGCATAGCTTCTTTCCACTAAACTTCAGTAGAAGATTCTTCAAAGGAAGTTGCTTCAAAGTTAGCAGATAAATTAAATTCACAATCAAATGATACATCCATGTCATCACCTGAATTATCTACTTCTCCTCCATCTTCATGTCTTTTTGAACTTCTCGTTCTCGTCTTTCCAACTTCATCCGGATGGACACTTTCAAGTGTCTTTGTGGCCCATTTAGGAATCTTCCGTGATGGTCCTGGTTGATTAGCTGGTGGTGCTTCATTTCCTTCAAGGTTGAGTCTTCCAAGTCTCTCAATCACATCATCTAGTTGAATCTCTTGTTTAGGTGAAGTAGTAGGAACTTCTTCATGCGGGGGAGTTGGTGCGTCATATGGAAATTCCAAAGGTTGATCTAGAATAGGAATCCCCCCTTCAAGGTTTGGAATTTCATATTCATTTTCAAAATATTTCTTTGGATGAGGATATTTTTCCAAATGATCAAGTTGTCTCTCAATGGA